>WEIU01012464.1:0-20677 GCA_013389925.1 Aegithalos caudatus | reverse complement strand
CTAATTCATTAGACCTGCATATTTTGGGGTCAGTGGTACAGAACATGCACATCAAAGCAGAAAAAGCTTGAGTTGCTAATATGCCCCAAAGCACTGAAGTGAGCAGCATTGCAGATTGTGAATTTGAGAGGTAGGGCAGCCTTAGGGTACTGATTACATTGATGAGGGTATGGTAATGACTTAAGCAGCTGTCAGAAGTTAGAAAGACCAAAATCCACAAGGATGTGTGGCTAAGTAACAGATGCCTTTAAAACTATTTGGTTTGCTACTGTTTGATAACTTAGAGGAAAACTTTAATGAGGTGACCTTCACAGTATTTTGTACGTAGATTAGGGTTTTTTTCAGTTTTCAAAAGACTGGTTTCTTATAGCTGTGGATGAGTTCAGAGAGATCTGATTTTAAGAGCTATCCACACCTATGTCAGGCCGAGAGCAGAAAGGAGGGAAGAAGGTGATTTTGAGGAGCACTGAATAATAAATTAATTAAATCAATACAGGGTCTTTACAATGCCTAATATAAATTTGTCTGAGAGGGGGCACCAGTGATCCATGAAGGTCTCTTTAAGGCCAATGTTACACTGGACATATGAGGTCAGTTGGTCAAATGTCCAGTTGTCTATTTTCTGATGTTTGAATTATTCTCTGGAGGGCCTTTCTCCATTGTCTATAAAGATAGATGGGATTTAGAGCAATTTAAAATGGATATCTAGGTAGTGGAAGGTTAAAATAACAGACTGCAAAAGATGGGTTAAATAATAATGTACCTGTGACAAATTATCCAGTTGGTACAGCTGGATAACTATCTGCCCATATCCTATCCATTTTTCTATATTCCTAAACTCCAGTACTTGCAGACTACTTATTAAGTGCATAGAGTCAATGGTCTTTTTTTTCCCCACGCTACAGTTCCCACAAATGTTCCACCAATAAAATGGAATTGTGCTACTTGGATGGTATTGTCAGTAGCAGGGCGCAAAGTGGTATTGGCCTCAGGAGGGGTGTGGGCAATCACTGACACCTGACCTCAGTTAAGGCTATATAAAGTGCTGAAAAGGCCTCACACTGATTATAACAATTCTTCGGGGATCACCATCCTTCCCTCCTGCAGCTCACGTACAGCTCTTTTAATGAGCTGCTCAGTGATCTTGTCCACAGCGAGGCTGGAAGTGAAGATAGTTGGGAACCAATCAGTGATGTGATTAATCACTGTTAACATAAGAGCAGGGCACTGCTGACTGTTGGTATGCACTGTTTGATTTGAATGCATTTATCTGGGGAGGTGGGAGTCTCTTTATTCTGACAGAAGCAACCCCGCTGCTTCCAACAGCTGCTGAAATCAGGCATGTTTTATTGCTATTATCAATACAAGAAATCATAATCATTGTGATGAGGGGCTGGACACCTATTATTCCTTCTTGTCTGAATTCTGAAGTCAAATTAATAAGATTCGTATGCTCTCAGTCAATAAAGTTTTACTATGCAAATGGTTTTGTCCTGGTCAGAGTTCAATGCCTTCGTTTTACCTTGGAAAATGATGCAGGAAGTATTCAAACTAGCAAGACTGAAGAGTAAATTAAAAAGTGCATAGTTCTCCTTTGTAACAGATGTGAATAGCTCTCTATGATGATACTCAGTGTGATAAAAATCGAGGATCTGTGCGTCATTCTTGCATCTCAGAATTACACTGCCTTTTCCCTACTGTTTTTGGCAGAACAGTATTAAGATTTTCTTTTGCTTGCTTTGGCTCCCTATTGAAGATGATGGATTGTTACTTCCTTTCCTGTCATCTAGCCAGTGAATAACCAATTGAAAGGAGAGGAATAAAGGACCAAACCCCTTTCCATTTCACAAAGTCTTAGAATTTTGACTGGGAAGGGAAGCATTAAATCTATTCCAAATCTATTTACTGTAGGTTGCCATCCATCACCCTGGTATATGAGTGCCTTCTAAATTAAATAAATGGCAGTAGAGAGGGTGTAGCTGAACAATAGCACTCTTCTTGTTTGAGATAATTAATAACCCCATCAGGATCACAAAAGGTTTTTATTTGTGGAATGATTTGCTTTCCCTTCATCCAAATTATCAGAATATTTTAAGTATTTTAAGTATTAAGTAGGTTTGTATAGTGTAAGGCTTTCTTCAGAACATTGCTCTGTAGAATTTCTTTAGAATTCATGCAATTTAATAACATAAAAATCCTCAAAATTTTTAATTTCTAAATTCTTCTGAGAACCTCCTTCATAGGCACCTAGTTTCCAGTTGGTGTTTTGGATTTGTACTTATCATTGTAATCTGAATATACCTATCACAAGGATTCACTTGTGATTGTGTTAGGGTTTTAGATTTATTTTGATTTTATTTCATTGTAGAGGTTTTAAAATAATTTGTGCAAAGATTACTTAAGACCAAAAGAGATATGTCTCTAATTTACTAGACTTTTTTTTATTGCTATTTTGACATGTTTTTGTATAGCTTGGAAGGTTGCACCTTGTTTCCTAAATAATTAGAAGCTGTAAGGTGGTGGCTGCTATTATTGTTGTTGTAGTTCTTCTATTTCTTCTTGTTGGTGTTTTCCTTAAAATAGATGCCGTTAATTTATAATATAGGTGGCATCTGTACTCTTTACTGACTGTAGAATATTGGTGGTGAGTGCTCTGTTCACAGTTTCAGGGGATATGATCAGGCCACGTGGAACAAACAGTTGTCTTCTGCTTTTGATAGTATCTAATACTGGGAAAATTTGGTTATGACAATATTTGTATTTTATTTGTTATTTCAGTTTATGAATTGATATTAAACTTTGTGGGGTATTATGATCTGATCAATACAAGATCCACAAAATTTTGCCTGTTTCATGTGGATGATGTCTGTTTGACTAGTTATGTGAAGGCTGATTGAAAGGCAGTATTTTAGTATTTTTCCCCCTTCTTTCTTAAATAGTGTCAGGAAGTGAACTGTGCAGAAAATTAGTATATAGAAAATGTTTTGGAAACTTAATTTTTTTTTACATTCTTTGAAGAGAAACCAAAGAATTCCAGCTGTCCTGAATACACTTAATAGAAAAGTGAATATAAACACTTAACGACATCTCTGATGTTTTATGTTTATATGTGATCTGCCTACAATATTTACTTGCCAGCAACACTTGCTTATTGCTAACATATCTCATGCCCATTTTTTGGTGTTTTTATAGCCATTTAAGGTGTTTTGTGTGCTGTTCTGGTAGTTTAAAAACAGTTAATAATATGAAATGTTAATGAAGTACTTAGTAACCATAATATAATACCTGCTTGCACTTTGATTGGCAGTTCATTATATGAAATATAGTCTCAATCAATAAGTTCCCAGCCATTTGTCTGGCATAAGTAAATACTATTACAATTCCAATATTTCTTAGAATACCAGCCAAATGGAGACTGGTAAGTACCTCGTAGACACAAATGTGACATATAATGGAATGTTGGCCTGTTGGCATGAAAACTTGAGTATGTTCCATTTATGCACTGCTTAAATAAACTGATTCAGAAAATGGAGATTATAAATATTGTTTATTTCTGCATTACTTGTATTACCCACAGCATCAGTAACTAATGGACCATTGAAAGATAGTTTTTCATATTACAAGGGCCAATAATCTGTGTCACACCAGCCTGTTTTCATAAAGCCTATGTTGTAATATACATATTGTAGCTGTACTTAGAAGTGGCGCTTATTTCATATGGCTAAGTCAAAATAAGATGTCCAAGATAACATTTTCATGATTAAGAAGTCAGATTTCCTTTCTGAAAGTAAGCTTGCTCTACTTCCTAATTCTTTCAATGTATGATAAAATTCAGGATGTTGTGAATCTCCTTGGTTGTGATTTTCCTTTAAGATTCTGCTGACTTGATCATAGTCAAACCACATTACAAAATACTAAGTGGAATTTGGACAACTGATGAGATCTGGTTGAAGTATGGCTTTAATCTTCATGAAAGATTACAGTATAACATTTCACATATGTTACAAATTAAAGTCCCAAATTTGAGTGTACTTTTCAACTAATTTAATTGTACCAACTTTCAAAAATATGTTTCTTGTGGCTTAATTTCAAAATCATCCTCAAATTAAAGCTATTCATAATATTTTAAACCTGATGTTTTGTTTTAGAAGAATTTTAGAGAATACTGAAAATGTTTACTGCATGGTCTTGAAAGATTTTGTCCTATTTTTTAATTTCATTTGAGAAATTACCAGTGCTAATAAGAAGAACTTGTTTCTACTTGAGTTTATATATTCTGGGAAAATATTTTAAATGGGTATTAGAGAAGGACTAGTCTTTTTTTTTCCTTCTTTTTTTTTTTTTCCTTTTTTTTTCTTTGTTTGTTATCAAGGGGACCGTTTGAAAGAAGTATCCTTAGTTGTGCGAGTATTCCTAACTTTTTTTTTTTTTGGTAGGGGGGACAGTCATGAGGAGGATTTTTTATTTTTCCTGATAATTTCTAATAGATTAAGTTACTTGCATGCATGCAGGCAGCCCAACAATTTATCATTTTATATTACAGGCTCTCAAAATTACAGTGCATGTTAAAGAACAGAAACAGGATATTATTAAAACATTCCTTCAACAACAGTTACTCTATTTAGCTTATGATTCTACAAATATTATCCCCTGATATCTCAAAGTTTGTCAATAACTCTTTGCATGCTGGGATGTGCAACATGCTTAAGAACTGCAACTATTTAATGATGCTTCATTAATTTCAATGGAATTCTGGGAGGCATATTTTCCAAGTGACATACTTATATCACTGTTCTGGGAATACATCGTGTTTTGCAACAATTACAACATCCACAGGGCAATAAATCAGTTAACTGTATTCCTCTAGGC
The DNA here is from genome assembly GCA_013389925.1 of Aegithalos caudatus. Classification (NCBI taxonomy): domain Eukaryota; kingdom Metazoa; phylum Chordata; class Aves; order Passeriformes; family Aegithalidae; genus Aegithalos; species Aegithalos caudatus. The sequence continues at coordinate 15,808 of WEIU01012464.1, read as the reverse complement.
TCAGAAAATGAGTTGAATTGCTGTTTCAGAAACAACTTTTCCCAAGCTCATTTAAAAGGAGGAGGTTTAGAAAAGGACAAGTGTGGTGCATATATAGGCGCTTTAGAAAGGGACCAGGAGGAGGATTGTTTCTGTCACAGTATAAAGCCAGAAATAATGACAAAAATGTGCTGTAAATAACCTATTGCTATGGAGCAAACTGAAACAAGAAAATAAAATAGGTACTTATGTTTTCTGCATTTTAATCAAGATGATGGCTCCACAGTTTTCTTCTGTGGAGGTAGGGAGAAAAACAAAAAAAACAAAAAAACAAAAACAAAACAAAACAAAAACAAACAAACAAACAAAAAACAACTAAACAAAAAACAACCTGTGGTAAAATATTGTTTTAATTCCTGACATACCTCTCTCCATTGTAAGTTTGGATCTGTTGAAGGTTCTGATGTCTGTGAAATACTGTGATGTTCTGAAAACAAAAATAAGAAATTATTGAGTACCACGGATTATCAAGAATTATTCCTTGATTATTGGAACAAACACACATTTATTTATTCATTTTATTTATTTATTTATTATGCATATGCGTGTTTGTGAGATGTAATTCTCTAGGTGTTTTTACAATTTTTCCCAAAATTCAGTATCGCTCTGCCTCCTATAAAATAGCACAACAGAATAGTCAATAGAAAAAACAAACAAACAAAGAAAAAAAAATCATAAAACTAACCAAAACACTACCAAATGTTAACTCCCTGAAATAGGAAGCATTGTATCCTTATAACAGCAGTCTTTCTTGTGAGATATGTTAAAGTGCATTACAATATTCTGTGGTTTTGAATTGTTGGGCTTTTATTGTGGGATGTGTGAGTGCATAAATATACACATCCATCTATATATGTATATGCATATCTATAGATGTGAATAGATATATACACACACATATATAGCTATGCTCAAGATCATTAAGGGTGATGTCTTCCGAAAGTCGTACTTTAAACACTCTTGTGTGCCCACACATCAACATAGAAAATTTCTCACTTTTTATAGTCATGGGGAGACTTGTGAAGTAATTCAGTATCTCACAGGCAGGAGCTCTTCATATAATGTGGAGAAAATGTGTTCAGATCCTGCTTCACCTTTTATTGCTATACAGGCAAAGAGCTTTGAAACTAAAAAAAAACTTTTATGACTGTAAAATCGTGTAGAAGTGTCTGCTGTAATTAAAATACTGGAAAATATTGGAGCATAAAGAATGGGAAATCATATAAATGAAGTGCATATTTTCAGTCGTGGGCTGATTGTGGAGACTGGAAAAAAATATCTGCAAAAATATTGACAATTTGATACAGTTCCGGAGACTGGGTAAACTGCAAAGATTTCTTCTAAAATAAGACACAGAAATAAATTTGGAATGAACATCAATGTCAACATTCCGCTGCTTAGTTGGACTGAAAGAAACTGTGAACATGACAGAATCTCCAATGTACCTCTGCTTCTAAGTTTGCTTTATTTACAGGTACAGCAAGAAATGCATTTTATCTGTATTTAGCTAATTTAACTCTTGGGGAGGACTGACCGATATATTTAAATGAGCCATTTTCCTATGTGAAGCTGCACCTCCCAGACCTGATAACTCATCTCTAGAATTACTCATGCCTTTATTGGTGTGTGTTATAGGTTAGCATGGTTTAAATGAGCACCTATCAGAGGCCAGTTCTTGGCTACTGTGTGTAGCTTTGACCACTGAGAAACCAGGAGGCGGCTCTTTGGGAAAAGCTATTTAAGCTGTGAATGGGCTGGATCTGCCCTCTCTCTGCCCCGGGGTATCACAAGGTAACACCGTGCCGTGGTGCCGTGCGGCCGGGCCGAGCCCAACCGGGCATTTCAGGGGCTGCGCTCCCCAGGGCGGGGGAAAGCGGCCCGGCCATGCCTGGGACTGATCACAGCGGGCAGCCAGGGAGGGGAGGAAAAGCCCTGGGGGGTGCTGCTGTCACTAGTGGGGCTGGGGGGGATGTTCCCCCTTCCTTCCTCCCTCTGCCCACGCTGTGAGGAGGTGGCTCTGAGCAGGCCAAGCTGCGATAGCATGGGGTGGCAAGAAAGTATCCAGCGACCCCCCCAGCAGCATGGCTTGGAAATCTTTGCAGCTCTTTTGGCAGAGACCAGGGACCGCCCCAGGCCTGGGAATGTTTAACTCTTTCTTGCCAGCAGATGAACTTCCAAAGCACTGGTCCTTCCCAGAGTGAAGACAAGACAAGGTGATTGAACCATAAAAAGTTATAGCATGAAACTGAGTCAGTGAAGAGAGAGTGGAAAGACTATTTGGGGTGAAGGAGGAGGAGTGGCCTAAAGTGGCCGGACATTTCTGTAATTATGGAGAATGGACTCTTTTTTCCTGTAACATATAGATGCTGTTTGGGGGGATGCAAAGTGCTAGTAATAAGTGATATGAAGTTTTCTTGCTCCTAAGGAAAAATGAGATTTTGCAGTTTTGAGAAGATTTTGGAAGCCGGAAAAAGGAGAATCTTTGTGTTATTGTTAAACAGTACACTCAATAAGCAGTTTATGACCTATGTACAGTGTTGGGCAAACTGCTATATAGGTAGGATCTTTTCACAGTTTTTTCAGAGGTTTTTTTTCAGGCTGCTGCAGGAGTCTGGTCTCCAGAAGACTTAGAAAGACTCCTTTCCTAAAGGAACTGATGAAAGGTTACTTTTAAATGGTAACCCTGACTGAAATTACAGGTTTTGTCTTTTTATGTTGTGTGTAGGAAAGTGAATATTTGGGGGGGGGGAGGAAGGATGTTTTGAAGGTTTCATTTGGTTTTCTTCTTTTCCTCTTTTCTTATTCCTTATTCTTAATGTGTGTGAATAAACTACCTTTTGTAATTTTAAGGTAAGCCTGTTTCACTTTTTGAGTTCTCCTAGTCATATATAAAATAGCAAACACTAAACCATCACAGTGTGTCAGAACTGCAGTCAAAGGGATGACTTCGGTTGACACACTCAACTGAACTTTCAGTTCACTCACTCAGTAATGGGTGGGATAAGACCGAATTAATCTTGCAAAATACTTGTTTGTGCTTGATTCTCTGTTAGAACAGCACCACAGTCTGCTCAATATAATTAGGAAAGTAGACCTGTGGTGTATGTTCAGTCTCATGCATCGAGCACATACAAACTGCAATGACACCTTTGGTTGAAAAGTACACCTGTGCATCTCCCCCATACTGTGCCTGTGTAGTACATGTAAATGTGTATACACTAACAAAGGTGCCATAAAGCATCAGAGATTTTGATTTGTTTTTTCCTATAAATTCTGCCTCTTCTTAGTGTGAAGCTGAATCATAATCTTAAGTTAGCCTATCTAGAAAACTTGAATAAGATTAAATGTATATATATAAAGATATATATAAAGATATATACACACACACACACACACACACATATAAATCTGTGTGCCAGGGTTTCTCTATCAGTTAATTTTGAGAAACATAAAGTATTTTCTTCTTTATGAAAAAAAGCCTGTATTGGAGGCTCCTACTCATAGTTGCTCTTCAATAAATAAGCACCATACTTAATGTGATCAAGACCTGAGCCCTTGTGAGTTGTCCTTTGTGTCATTCTGCAATAATAACCCAGACTGTGGTACACATAGAAGTGCATTTTCCTTTTCTAATCTAACCTTTGATGGAAATGCTGGCCATTGTAGGTTTTCTGTACAAAGATTGAGTTGACAGAACATACATTTGATTTCTGTTACTTGATAATTGAAAGGATGAGTCTCAATTTGTGACAATCCAGAGCAGAAAGATGTGGACCAGTTGAAAAGAGTTCACTACAGGTGACCTATGAGAATGATCAGTTGTCTAAAGAAAATATAATCCATGAGGAAAGTTGTAAAGAACAGTGGTTGTTCAAATTAGACAATACCAAGTTGTGTGGACATAACAAATAAAGCCTAAAATCAGCAAGGGAGATTCAGGTTAGATATTAGGAAATATCTCGTAACAGTAAGGATGCCTAAGGACTGGGTTAGAGGTTTGAGGAAGGTTTTGAAAACTTCACTGATAACTGCTTTTGAAATGAGACTGATATCAGCTGGGATAGAAACAAGTGTAAGTCTTTCTGTGAATGAAAAGGGATAGAAAATATGGTCTTTTGATCTTTGTGTCATGCCTTTTTCGTCCATGATTATATCCTCTGTATCTCCACAGGATTGGTTTCAGTTCTCTGAATTAACTAAATATATATAGGGAGTTTTTGTTAGAGAAAAGTGGGTTTTAGTATTTTTAAAAAAATAATTTTTCTGTGAAAATTACTGCTTTTAAGAATAGTTTTGGGCAAATGTATAAACTATTGTTTTCTGTGTTAATGAAATTTGCAATTTTAAGAAATCCCAACAGGTAAAAGTGTTGTACCTTCCATTATCTTTTAAATGCTGGGAATTTTTCTTAGCAGAAGGAGAGACATATTTAGATCTATTTTTATATTTTTTTTTCCCTGAGCACATGACAATTTGATCATGCAATTGAAATTTTATCTGAATGTTGAAAAACAAAACATGAAGATGATGTTTAGCAGCAGAATTCCCATGAAATTCCTCATGGACAGAGCTGACTTAATAGTTGGACAGTTCAGTTGAACTTGAACTATATGATACATCTAGATTGAGAAGTATCTACTAGCAGCAGGATACCTGCTATTGTCTTGTCCATACTTAAAATGATTCCCAGGCAAAATACTGCATGAAAAATATATGGTTCATATATAGTGGGTATTAGATCAGCCTTTGGCCAAATCAAAAAGAATTAGTTTAAGTAGGGAGGTGAGAAGGGCATTCTTAGGACCTGACTTGGATATTGGGAGGTTAAAGGGCTGGAAATGGAAGTAAAGACTGCAAATGTTGGTTTGGTAATGGATTGACAGTCATATGCAGGTTACAAATTTTGGAACTGATAACCTACTGATTTTTAATGGGATTTTATGTTATGCAGGCATCCTTTTACTGATGTTTGCATTTTTCCCAGTCAAATAATATTTTACATTAATGTGACATGTCTGTTTTGATTTGGTTTTAAGGGAGCTATTCTGGGATTTTAAATCAAGCAGTGAAATTGCTGCTATGCTGTGTGCAAGTTTGTAAGTGATTAGTAAATAATATAAATGCCTATTTCATTCAGTTGGTTGACAGAGGTATAAAGTTGTACAGTTGCAGATACAGGAAAAAACTTGAAGCAATCCATATGTAGCATGTACTTTTTTTTTTTTTTTTTTTTTTTTTTTTTTAGAGAGGTAGATTATGTCTGAACAGCAAGAAAATAGATAAAGGAGATTTGCCAATACATGGAGGGAAAACTGTCCCAGGTGACTGGATGATGACAGAGAACAAACCCTACAAAAGTAATGAGATTGTGTGAAAGGATGGAGCTCCACCACAGTTGCTGGAAAGATGATAGAGAGTCAGAAAACATAATTTTGACCAACTCCTGGAATTTTTATTTGTTGACTGGTTTTAAGAAATTAAGTTTTAATTTGAGTATTTCTTCCTTACAAGTAATTAAGTCCAATTCCTCTAATGCTTTTATAGTGTGCAAAATTTTAACCTCCAAATTTAATATTTTGCATTTTATGTGAGTTAGACTGTATTTCTCCCTCTCACAGAAAAGATTCGCCTATTAATAGTCTCCTTTTCAACATATGGGATTATATTCTGTCAGTACTTAAACAGGACATGGTTCTTTTTTTATCCTGAATCCCACTTGTACTCGTAAACTGATGATGCAGAGTTATCAGCGTTAATTTTGTTACAGAAATCTTGCCAGATCTTTCCCATTGCCTAATGATTATCTGTGCTCTAGCTTGTGTTCTATCAGTTTCCCAGAATTCACTGTTCTTTTAACCTTGTTGAGTGATTTATTTTTGCACTCAGCAAGCTCTGAATATTCATTTTTTTTATATCTCAGAATTGGATTTTTACATGCATCTCTTTTTGCAATTTTTAAAGGAAAAAATTTGTGCAGCCTCTTTTGAATTTCTACAGAGACAGAAGTAAAAATAAATCTTTTTCTCTTGAACTCAGGTATCTTTTAGACATTAAGAAATTATGGTTACTCAAAAAACATTTATCCTATTTCTGCACCATCCCCACCTTGCCAGTGTTGACAGACCATTAAGTTAAATGTCTGTGGCTATTTCTTGTATCATTCTGCTAAAGGTTTATATAAAATTAGTAGCATGCTCATGGAACCAGCCATGTAGCTTACACAAGAAAATCCTAAGAAATTAATATTGAGCTTCTTAAGTCATATATGGTAATGTTTGTCCAATGTATGACGGATAAAAATTAGTTCATTTAGTAGTACATGGAGAAATAGAAGAGCCTAGAGGTGATTCTTCCTTTTTCTTTTCTTTTTTTTTTTTTTTTTTTTTTTTTTTTTTTTTTTTTTAGTTTCTTTTTCATTTTTGCAAATGGGATCAAAAAAGTCTCTGCAGATGACCAGGAACTAAGGCAGAGGACTTCTTAAAATATTTGAGATAATAGGAGAAAAGAATTTTAAGGTGTTCCATTATTTTTAAACAAGAAAATGGTAAACCTCAATAAAATTCCAGTATTGGAAAAATCTGAGTACATGGCCATAAAGCATTAATAGTTTTGGTGGGAAAATAAAATCCATAAAAGAATCCTGGCATTGTAAGGGAAGATACAGTAATGCTGATTCAATTTACCAAATAAAAATTTCTTAACTTTTTCATCAAATGGGGATGCTGCCCATAATAGAAGTACCAACTGAAGCAGACATCATGAAGATCCTCATTCTATTACAGATATTTAATGGAGTTTAACTTCAGTTATGAACAGCAAATGATCTAAACTGAGAGTGCCTTGTAAAGGCTTAGGGAATCAAAACAAAAGTCATGCCTTTGATACAGTATTGCTCTGACAAGTGCACCAAAACAAGGTTAGTAGGAGCTTTACTGCACTGCAGTGTTCATCTTTCTACAGATTAATCTTTATGCAAGGTTAGAAGCTCTGTGGTTTCTGATATGTGTGAGACTCGAAAGTGTAAATAGTGTTGGTTTTCTTGGAGATGAGTTAGACACTCTCGACCTAAGTAAAAAAATATAAGACACACAAAGGTGTGACTTTTGCAATTTGTACAGATACTGTCCTTGTGAATAAAATCCCTGTGATCTCTGAGGAAATTCTCTACTTTCTTCCCAAAAACAAGAAATAATCTTATTCCATTGAAACATATTATTCACAGTGGAGGCAGAATATGAATTCATGATTACAGGAATCAACAGTTACTTACAATAAATGCATCATTAGTATTTGACACTTGCAAATATTAAAAAAATCCTCCAAAACCCTTAATTCCAAATCATCTGGTGTGAAACGGAAAACTAGACGTATTTTAGTGAAGTTCTCTTATCCCCCTACTTCTCCACATTAAAAGTTAGAATGCTGTTCTGTTACATATTAAAATAATTCAATGCCTGCTGCAGCATGCTAGAAAACTTTTTTGTTTTTTATTTTTTCTTAGAAGATAAAGATATTTCCTAAGCCAGTTTTTTACTGCAATCAAAGATTGCAAGTGTAATTTCTTGTCTGCATCAAAAACACTTGAGATTTTTCCTCTCACTCCTGCTGGGCTCTGGACACAAACTATCAGGATTATGAGTCTGCTAAAGAACACAGACAAACACAACATAAAAAGAAAAAATAGTATCACGTAAGAACATCAAAAACTCTGGCGATTCAGGCTGCAAAGAATTCTTGAAATAAAATCAGCTTTTACTGGTTTAAGAATCCAGTGCGCCTAAACAATTACAGTATCTTAGTCCTTTCAATGGCTAGGAGGAACAAATTACTTTGTTGATGTGAGGAATTGATTCATATTAATCAACAAAGTGTTTTCATTAAGGGTGCTCTGTGGTAGGGATTATGTATTTCTGTATAAAACACAAGCAAGTGGTGTAACTTTTACATGGAAACCATTTGCCATCTACCTTTGCTCTCCACATTTATTCAGCATTTCTTTTATTTTACAATTTTAGGAGCATTCGAGGTAAATGCTAATGGAACCATGAGGAAACATAGCAACACAGATGTTTTATCACTCAAAACTTGGGATGTTAATCTCTGAACTTTTTTTAAGAGGGAAGCCATACATTTTATTTGTCTCAGCCTCCAACTGTCACAACAACTATGAGATTTGAGGCCTTTCCATTCTGAAGCATGCCTTAAAGCAGCTTGACTGCTTAATGTAGAACCTGGCAAAATAAACAAAATTGAGTCCTAGAAATGTATTGAGACTGATATGAATCCATCTGCTGTTGACAGATCAGGATTAGGTGCCTGACTTTTAAAAGGGATTTGTTCTTCTCATCACATATATTGCTACTTTTCAGGTTATTTTCCTGGAAGATTACATTTCTGAGATGTTCTGTTGTTTCAAAAACATGGAAAATAAAATTTCTACTTCATATTTCATATACTTTATTGTTATTATTTACTATCTTGTAATTCAGAGAACTTTTATCTTTAAAAAAAAGAGATATCTACTTCTATTTTATTTTATTTTATGGTTGATTTTTTTTGGTTTGCCTGCTTATTTAGTTGAATGTTTTGTGGTGGTGTCGGTTCCTTTGTGGAATCTAAAAAGCTCAAAATCATGTTTTGAACTGTTACTTATGCAAATCAATTGTAGAAATACAAGTAGCCACAAATAATTATCCCAAGCATGGGGAATACTAGGAAGTTTTCATCTCTTGTATTTGATGTAAGTGAATTGTGTAAAGCTTTTGTATGTAATTTAAATAGATAATTTTAAACATGATGATTTCCTTTACTGAACTAGCAAGCTTCTACATCCTTTAAGGATCCAATATATATCTGGAAAACAGAAGTATATAATTTTGAAAGCTGAGAGAAAATAGATTTTTGAGGGCATAGAAAGTGATAGAAATTTACTTACTCCAGGGATAAATTAAAAAACAATTAGATCTTTGTTTTTAGATATTGGAGAAGGCTTTTCATGACAATTTTAGATTTCACTACCTTGGACTGAAAATATTTTAAAAGAAAGTAGGTGGTTTGAGACAGAGTAACAAACAGCCAGTTTGATTTAAAAAGAATAATCCTAAATAATTATTTAATTTCTCTCAGTAAGAGGTGCAGAAAAAATATTTTCTTCTTTTATGTTTTCTCCTTTGCATCTTTGACATAATGGCATTTAAAGCCTCATTATGTTTTTAAAGTGAAAAATGTTGTCTTAAGATGCAGAGCATGACAGAACAATTCTGTATGATTTTACTTTGAAGTTCTGAAAAAAATTCTTCTCATCGCATTGTGTGACAATTTCTTAATAAGAAGATGTTGGTGGAGTGGAAGCTCAATGATTTTCTGTGTGAGTAGCAAGGGTTTTCTTTGAGTTAAAAGGATTGTAAAAGTACACTGTAATGTTTATATTGATCTAGACACTATCTATAGCTGTCTTTATTACATTTTCTTATTTTGGCATAATTTATTTATGACTAAATTACTCAGTGCAGTTTCAGGAAGATCAAAAAGATATTTTCTCGTTATTGTAAATCCCCTACAAAAGCCAACCCAAAAACATATTTTAATTGTTACAAGCTTCACTAGTGTAAGAGGAAACTCAGAGGTAAAAAAAGCGAGTATGACAAATATAGTTTGCAAACGATCTGCCTTAGCGTAATACACAGTGTTTACTTGGGAACACATTATCAAATTGCATGTTGTTCAAATGAAGTCTTATCACCACTAAATTATTTATACTTTAGTCTGAAAAGTAAATAAATGTTAAGCAACTCTTACTTTTCTTTTTTTCTGAAAAGACAAATATCTCCAGCTATCAAAAACTCTCATTTATGATCTAGATTTCAGTCTGATTTATTTTAAATTAGGTTGCTTAAATATATTTTATACGCAACTCAGATACTCATGAAAGATCAGTTATTCATTGTTATACTGGAGAAATGCCGTTTTATATGAAAAAAAAAAAAATTTGGTCATTTGGGACAAAACTCTTACCATTCATCTCTGTGATAACTCTTGATGACAATATAAAGCCGTAGATCCTGGAGATGTTATGAATCCTAAAAGGCAGATATTGATACTCACACCTGACCCTGTGTTTGCCTGTTCATGAACAAATGTCAAACTTGCTTTTCTGCAATACCATCCACTGGTCCAGTGTGTTAAGGTGCTCTATTGGAACAGCTTTTCTGTGGGGTTCTGGTGCTTGCCAGGCTTCATGTGTTTGATTTCCATCAGACTCTTTGCTCTGCCATGTCAGGCGTGCCTGGAGCTGAAGTGGTCTCAGGAGCAGGTCTGCTCACACACATTGTCTCAGTACTCTTGACTTCATGGGAGCTGTGATGGCGCTTGCTGCCTTATTTAACTGCTTTCTTACCTCAGAGGATAATCTGATTAAACAGTGATTTACACTGTGTGTGCAGGAGCGCAAATGATTACTCAAAGTATAACATCACAGAGGATTGAGTGTTACCTAGATGGCTACATTGGTGAGATAGATGTTTTTAATACACATTGTAGAATTTATTGCATAATCAAATGTCTTTTCTGTATACATGCTTTCTAATTACAGTTACTCTTTCATAGACAACTTTTTTCACAGTTACATAATAAAAATCTTCAACAAACACGAGAAAAATGTTCACGGTGCGGTATCTTTTCCAGAATGTACACTTTTCCCTCATTACTTGATTTGTTTTAATTAAAAATAATTCCTGGATTGTCAGAGACACTAGGTGAAAATTTCTTTAGCGTAGTTGACACTATATCTTCACACCCTGGTGTTTTATTGATAATTTTCACATTTTCACTGTAATTCCTCATTGTTTTGGTGGAATGTGAAATTATTCCATACATCTATGAAATGGGATAAAATGCAATTGTCTGTTAATTGGGGGACCTTTTTTCCAAGTTTCAAATTTTAAATTTAGTGTTTATGCACTTAATGTTTAAAAACAGTCTTATTTATACTCTGCCACAAAAGAAATGAATGAGTGTCTCCATTTCACCCCTTATGGCACTCTGATCATGTGCATTCCCTCTGGTGTGAAGAGAGTAAGTAATGAAGTCTAACCAGCTGTCTCAGAATGTACCCATTAACCAGAAGATCCCTTCTAAAGGTCCCAAACAAAAAAACCCCAGAAATCAAATAAGGCAAACTGCGAAGTTTCTTGATTTGGGAGTTTGCAGCACTGCTTGCAATGTAACAACTTTTCAAAAAGGTTAGCGTTTAAAATTCTAGTAAACCTCCCAAGTTTGATGATGGTGCTTAGTATAGAGTTTTTTGCTTTGGAGGGCAGTGGAATGAGTTTTGTGAGGTTATTAAAGACAAAGGGGCATTATAAAAGGAAAATGAAGACAACAAAAGCAAGGAAAAGAAGCCTAACCAATCTCTATACATTATAAAGCTGACCTTTTATTAAGAGGAGATACTAATTTGCTGGAAGTTGTTTGCCTCTGATTAGCTTGTGTGGGAACTGTCTCACCCAACTCAGTTGTCTAAGAGTTTTCAATTTATAATGGACATTTAGCTCCTCCTGTGGTCAGTGAAAAGACATTGACACTAAGTAATTAATGCATTTCAAAAAGAGGTGCCTGAGAGCAGTGGGAATTCTCTGGAAGAAGTCTTTGGACTGGATAAAAAGGGAACCTATATAAGTATTATACACAGATGACTAATTTTAGATGGGGAAGGCTGAAATGCTTTGTTGGCAATTAGCCTTAATACATCCCTTGCTGCATATACAGTTTTTCATACTTAAGGTATTTATCAAGTGCTCTCTATTAGAAATCAGCATCATTTCCCAATTCACTTACAGGAGTAATTCACAAAAATATTTAAGAATACCTAGGGAAGGGCCATGAGGTATTTTTACTTTCTGTCCTAAAGTATCTGTAGTAAGCTCTCCACCTTAGCTTATGTTCAGTATTTTAAAGTAAATTTTTTTTTTCTCCTCTTTTCTTATCAGTACGTTTGGGTTGTTATTTCTTGGGTTGGGTTTTTAGTGTTTTTTTGTTGTTTGTTTTATATGTAGCTAGTGTTTTTGGAAATCATATTCTTAGATTGGGAATATGTTTTCTGATTGATTTGGTCACAAAAGTATTCAGATCTTTCACGTCAGTTTTCCATTTTATGAATGTATAAATATATATAATATATATATAATATATATATAAGTATAAATAATGCATTCAAGAGCCTTTGCGACACAGAACTTAGAATACTTGCCATGATAAAAAATATTTTTCACTGTAGAAAACATTCATAATTTTTGCTAAGGAAAACTTGAAAAAAACACTAGTTTGAAGGTGAAGGAAATCTTAAAACACAATCTCCGTAGGTGATATGGTATTACATACTGTTTGTTAATTAAGAGCAATATGAGGTTGAGCTGCATTTTCTTTGTAGTATTGAGCGTTACAGTTGGTAGAAAGAAATAGCTTTTGGATAAACAGGTCTCTTCTTAATCCTATTATGTACAGTACCAGTGCAGCTATTTCTGAAAACAATTGACTCCAAGTACAATACTTAAACCTTCTGGAGTTAATTTTGTGTTCAATTACCTGTGTTCATACAGCTTTAGGTGTGTTTTAATACTAAATGTAAACAAATGTTACAGAATAGATTTCTTCTGTAAATTTTGGACTTACAACACAACAAAAGGCATTGTCAAGGGGCTGAGTCATGCCTTGTTTTACGTTAGCTATAGTGTCATATGTGTGATACACCTGTGTTTAATTTAGGTGCTGTGGTGGGATTGCCTTGCACAGGGAACAAATTCCCATCCACCCACTCAGTCACTATTACTTCGGTGGGAGTGGGTGAGAAAAGCATGTGAAAATGCTGGTAGACTGGAAGAGAGACAGGGAGGTTTCTTACTGGTTACTGATGTGGGGAATGTTAATTTTCTTGCAAATTAAAATATGCAATAAGGAACAAAAAGAAGTATTAAACCAACACTTTTATTCCTCTTTACTCCATGCCCACCTTCACTCTAGAGTACTGTACCTTCCTTACCACCACCCCACAAAGCAGAACTGGAGAATGGGGAATTGGGGGTTGCAGTCAGTCCCTGGTGGATCCTCTCTACTGCTCCTTCTTCTTCACAGTTCTCCTCTCTTCCAGCAAGGGTCCTTCTCATGGGCTGCAGTCCCTTTAGGATAAATCTGCAGCATTGTAGGCATTTCTGCTGGCTGCAGAAGAACATCTACTCTATTGCCTGGACCATCTCCTATCTCTTCCTTCTTTTCTCATCTTCAGAGAAATTCTCATATTCAGGCAATTTTCAAACTCTTTCCCCCTTTCAGTACTCTGTTGTCCAGTATTTTGCTCTTTCATGAACACGCTTCCCCCAGGCATTTGGCTCTGCAGGTGTCCTGTGGTGGTTCTATTTGGAGGCAGCTGGGACTGGATTTGTCTGAAATAAGATCGCTTTCTGCTGACCAAAACCTTGCCATTTAGACCCAACTGTCCATAGGAAAAAACAGTGCCATGCATAACAAGCTTAAGTATTGAGAAAGTTCTGAGTGAACATTTCCATGAAATCTCCTTAGAGTAGCAAATAGTTTCTTCCTGGCATGAAAAAAGATTTGAAGATGATGTTGAAACAAAGACAGTGTGTTTCCAAGTGCATTTGAAGTATGAATTGAGAATTCAGTCCTATTGAATTCTCAGGCTAGCAAATTACTGGTTAATCAAACATGTAAATTTAGGAGGGAGAGAAGGCAGGTTTTGCAAGTATGCAATCATATGCAGGGTTTTTTTTCTGGTTTAGATAGTTATCTCTGTGTATGCAAAGAATGAAAGTCTCTCATCCCTGTAAGTAATTTTTCAGTCCACTGCTGGAAGAAATGTTGAAGTAATTGCAGTTTCAGTGATAGTCAATGAGTATTTGTAATTGCAAGTTCTGTGACAACTGCATACAACTATTTATTAACTAATATATAGAACAATATCCATATTTGCCTGATCATGTTTCTAAGAAATTATAGAGACCTGCATTCTCTTTAAAGTCTCTGTAAAAATAGCCACATGGAATATATTTGTCCCTGCCCAACTCCTCCCTCACACCCCCTAAAAAAAAAAAACAAACAACAAAAAACAAAACAAAAACCAAAAACAAAAAAACAAAAAAAACCCCTCAGTAATACTATGACAATATAAAAAAATGATAATGGCATAATTTCCATTCATTAATCTGATTGGGCTTTGACAATTTTAGTCCTCTTAGCTATTACCTTTCATAGAAAGAAATTTTCAATTTGAACATTTCATAACATTGTGTTACTCTATTGCATTGTACTATTTTTCCTTTTATTTTGCACATCATGAAACAGTGTAAAATAAAAGATTCTTCTTAAAAAGGTTGTTTATTAATCTAACAGTGAAAGAAGAATCTACTGCCTGTTACTTGTTTCAAAGACAAAAGAAAATACATGTCCTTGGCTTTGACTGTGCCTCTGAAAGGAAGGCTGGCCTGATCATGTATATTTAAAGCGAGTGACTTGTACACAGTTGACATTTATAATGGTACGTCTTGAAAGCATTCACCTTTTCAAAACTGACTTGGTCAAGTTTAGAATGAAAGTAATAACATGATTAGACCTGGTATTAACTCAATAGTGATATCAACTTAGAAATGCTTTAATTGTCGATGGTATATTCTTTCAAATCTTAAACTATCTCCATGTTGCAAGACTATGTAATTTAAGGCACTGACCAAACCTAGTCCTTGTAAAGTATAAATTGCATTTGAATTCAGACTGTTCTCCAAGTTTTGTGATCTGCTTTTTTAAATTCATCCTTTGTGCAAGTTATTTCAGGTGGACAATCAGATGAATTGAAAAAACAATAGGGTGAGACATGGAAAGCAATCAAGGTACTTTCCCTTTCCTAGCTAACCTTTCTAAAATCATGCTTGATCTTCAGAAATAAAATGAAAAGTGTTAACTTCCATTAATACTGAGAAAATATTTCCCTTGATATACAAGAAGCAACAATGGATTTTAAATAACATTGTGCATGGAAGAATTCTCTGTGGGAACCTTTCATTTTTTCTTGAAAGTAGCTAGTATATTATCTTCTTAATAAGTGTTATGGCTAAGTAAGTAATCCATATACACACACAGCATTTTCAGAAGATGTGAGTTAGTCCACTTGCAAAACAGAAAGAGGACATGGGGCCCAAATTCATGTCACTTAATATGAGGCACTTAACTGAGACAGGTGAAACACAAGTGCAGATGTGCCAAGTTCTAGTGATTGGAGTCTAACAGAAATCTGAATTGACTTACTGAGATCCCTACTTGTCATTGGTGACTCTTCAGGAACACTGGGCATTTTTAAAAGGCTCCACTTAGATGCTTTTATTCCAGTTTCTTTTCACTTTTTCTAACAGTGATAGGATGAACAATGATTTTTCTTTCCCCCTAACCATGTGAAATTGTCAGTGTAAGAACAAAGCTAACAATAACTGTGTTTGAGTTATCTCAAGGAAGCAAGCCTGAGAGCTGTGTCTCTAAAACAACTTTAGTGAAAGGTTAATGCTCGTTAGTGTGGAGTCAACAGCACTCTGATAAACCTCATAGTTTAAAATAAATGACAAAAAAGAGCTAGTAGTACACAAGTGAGCATTACAATAAAATGTGATGCATTGCATTTATAAAAATAAAAGCAACAGACTTTAGAAAACTGGATAATGCTTGCATTTGATATATAACAAGCAGAGTTTTATCTGCATTTCTTCTTGCA
>WEIU01012460.1:189-19046 GCA_013389925.1 Aegithalos caudatus | reverse complement strand
TTAAACAATCCCTGTGTCCTGTCTTTTGCTCTATTTTTTTATGGGTTTAAACAGAAGAGTTACAGCAATATACACAGAGGAAAAAAAATTTCACTCCCAGAACCTAGAATTGTGAATCCTGTTAGGAAGGCACATACACAATCTCAAGTTTTGTAAGTGTAGCAGTGAAAGATGATTTACAGAATGTTTAAAAGTCATTTGATATGCCTATATTGTAGTCTCACAAAGTTTTTCTTCTGGATACATTATTCAGTGAAACTGATGAAGACATGCTGTACAACACCAAAACCTAGTCAGTAATTCTATATGACTAAGCAGATGAAAATAAAAATATACAGGATTCTGGAAATATTAGCACTCACCTTTGAATAAGGTCATAGAAAAAAACAGGTAATAGTATTTGGGTTACTAATGGCCATATTGTTATTTCACAGATATGCTCTCAAAACTAATATAACAATGATTTTCTTTGTATTCCAATTTATTTGTAAGTTGAGCTAGACATCCTGAAATAGAATTTAATCCAGTCTTTTTTTCTTTCTGTGTTCTACTTTCCACATCTTTATGTCATAACCCATTCTTTAAAAATGAAAATTCATTATGTCATTTTGCCTGCGTCTATTACCTTCACTGCAGTCCTGCCTGTTTTATCTGCAAAAGTGTAGCTCCTCGTCAGGGTTTCCAACCAGATGGACTACTAATACATCAAACTGCCAGCCAAGAGAGCTCATTTCTGACAGGCACAAATAAGGGCTGGAAAAGGAATTTTCAGATGCAGAAAATAAACAGTCTTTTTAACATTACTGTTTTTCCCACACACTGCTGTAAAAACTAGGAATCCATTCTTCTTTATTTTGCTTGGGAGACTCTTAAATAAAATGCCTTAAGAATGAGGTTTATATTTTAAGTAATCTACTGAAAATGTAGTTATTTCTCTGACTGCTTACAGACCTTTTTTTCTCCAATAGAATCAGAAAATTGTGAAATAATTTTTACTTGTTTTTGCATTCTTAACATACTAATTATATCTGCATTATATTCTGTTCACTGCCATCTTTTATGCACCCTAATTATCCATTTTTAAGACTACTGGCCTGATATAGAATGTGAGTAAACAATTATATTTCTAGAATGATAAGTTGTGAGGGTGGACTGTTTTTTTTGTGTTGTTTTTTTTTTTTTTCTCGAACTCCTTCCAGAAATGAATATTTTAAATGTTTCAGACAAAATTTGCCATCTTAACTAGTAAACCTTTTTCTTTCAGAGGATGGGAATAATGTCTATATACCTTTTAGACTTTTGCCTTTAATTGAAAGAGCTATGCTGGTGATGTGCAGTAGTCATATTTTTTCCCTTTTCTGGGAAGTTTAAGAAGGCATAACTCTATTCTTAAGTAGCTTAAGGGATGGAAGTCAAATTAGAGGAGCTGTGGAGATGAGTAAACTTTTTTTTAAGCACATAGCATCTTACCTGTTTTGAGCAAAATCACAGCAGAATGTACGTATTTCAAGGCTTACTAGTTTGACACTCAAATCAACAATATTGCTGTTTCTCTAAGAAACATCCCATTCTTTCTGTACCTAGACAACTAAATAGGGACAAGAATTATTATCTAGAAGGAGCATATGATTGCACATTCTCTGCATGGAGTGGTCTCAGGAGTAAAATGTGCTTGCTGATACACTGTTATTGGTTGGCCATATGTTCTGATTCTGTTTATGTAGAAATAAACATCCTGGATGTGCAGTGACATTTGAAAGTTACATTCCCACTTACATGTAACATATGCATTTCAGTTAAGTTATATATTCAGAGCATTTAGCATATCGTCATTCTGAAGATGCAAAAAGAAGGTCCAGATTGTGATTTGATTCCCAGCATTGTTTTTGCTTCCTTCTTTATGCATAATTTTTTTTAACCATGAAAACGACTGACACTAAATCCTAAAATAATGAAAGTCAGTGTAAAATTACTATCAGAATTGATATTTTTGCATTATGTTGCCAAAGACCAAATGCAGCAGAAACGTGGAAACAAGCAAAACTTGTCTTAGAATTAAATGAACTACAAGATGACTTGTCACAAACCTTTGTCATCAAGAATCATAGCAGAATCATATAGAGGGTCAGGACAATATTAATATAAGTTAGTGGACAGGCAGGACTGATGGCTCAGAATGCAAAATAAATGACAACATACCAAAAATAGACATGAAATCACTATTTTGTAGAGTGGAGATAAATCCCTGTACTAGGAAGGTCTGTTAAAAAGATTTTGAGTAGTATACTAAAGATCTGAGAGGGAAGTTTATGGTCAAGATAATGCCAAAGGTTTGTACTGAAAAGAAATAAGGAGTCTGAGTTAAGATAGGAAATAAAAACTATTTAATTGTTCTTAAAATAATCAAGTAGTGCTTGGACTGAAGATGGCTTAAGGTGCAAGTGAAGTTAGAAATTTTTGCTGTCTTCCATAGTTACCTATAAAGATGACAGGCAATATTTCACTTACAGGTTTTACTCTATGGGAGAGTTTCTCTCAGCTTTATGATTTGACACAGGTAAAAATAACATAAAATGAAAGAAGAAAAAAAAATAAAAAGGTATTGAGAGAAGGAACCTAAAGATAGTTCATGCAATCATTGTTATTGGCAAACTTTTCTGACACAGCAGTAGATGTTGAATATAAATGCTTTGTTTTAAGTGTTCCATTCAGAGAATTTGTATGAGTCTAGAAAATGAAGTAGAGGATATAAGCAAATGAGGAATGGTGGATACTTAGGGAGAACCTATATTTCCATATCATGGCTTAAAAGAAAAGTAAGGTATTATAACTGAAGAGAACAGAAACATTTGTCAAAAAGTTAGGATCTGAGGAAGTCTGTGCACAGGTGAGTTAGGATGTGAAAACAAATTAGGTGAAGAAGATATTGACAGTAGGAAGAGACTGTGCACATAGAAATAGAATAGATGAAAACTAAGCAAGTCAACAGAAATTACTGTTGACATTATGAGAAGACTTTGGAGTATTTTTGTTAAAACTTCCAGAGAACTAGTTGCCTATCAGCATAGTTTTGAATTTTTATAGATGTGTTTTTCCATATTAAAAAATAAATATTTAGTAAATATGATGATTGCAGCTCATGCTGATCCAAAAATATATTAAAAAAAAACATGAATGACAGAGACAGATGGAATAAAAATTTAAAAATGGGAAAATTTACAATGGCGAATATTAGGAAAAAAAATCCAAACATATAATGGAAAAAAAATGTAGTATTGATATTTATGGGTTAGAAAACAGTGAAGAAAATATAACATAGTACTGCTAAAACTCTTGTGGATGCTCCATTTTCAGGTGTGCAAGTGGATACCCATTCACAATTTCTTAATAATAGTAAGCACTTTATCTATACATGCAATTACCGTAAACATCAAACACCTTTTCTGATTACTTATTCAATACTGAACACTGTATTTTCCAAATACATTTTGACAGTCTTAGCTGGTATTTCTTAGCAGAAAAATTACCACTGGAATTCAAGGAAACAGAAGCTGAAATACTGAAATCTGGGTATTTGTTCAGTTTAAGACGAGGAAAATTTCCAACCTAAAAGTTTAAAAGACTAATAAGTATCAACTAGGAGGAAATAAAGGCAGGATCTTTGCAAAAAAAAACACTTCTTAATCCTGCATTCTGACAATACATATTTTCAGAGCATATATTTTAGCAGTTGAACTAGTGGGGTCGTTTAAGAATGCAACTTTTCAGTCAAGAGATACTCTTTTCCTTACTGTACAATTTTCACAAAGATAGATGCAGTTATATCGTCTGCTGAAGTGCTGTACTTCTACTCTTGTTTTTGGCAATAATGGAAGCAAAATGAGAACAGAAAATCACTGCCATGTCTAACTTAGTGTGCCAGTTTCTCACAGGCTGAAATCTGAGCCTGGCTAAAGCTACCTATCTTCAAAATATATCTAGTGGGATGCTGAATCAATTTTCTTCTGTTTCTAAAGTGGATATTCTTTTCAAGTTCATCAGATGAATGTGTTACCCCCAGAATTATCTCAATACATGGCCGACCCAATTATACATCCAACATTTTCTGAGTGAGAAGACACCCAGTGATGCCCCAAGGAACAGTAATGTGTTCAGAGAGCAGCTGAGACACACAGGTTGTATACAACAGATGGTACTAAGCATGTGTTTTAGGCAGAGCTGCATGACATTTACTCTAAAAGTGCTACTTTTTCCTAATATATTTCCTTGGTGTTTTAACTACATTGTCAAGTTTCATTCAAGATCTGTGGAATGTTCACTTCAGACAGGATGTATGTGGAGACCTCTTTGGCAACAGCCACTTTTTTCTCTCCAGTTGTCCATTAGCACATTACAGAGGCTTCTCTAAGTGGTAGTTTGGAAATTAGATGTTCTTATTTCTCAGTAATAGGATATTAGTTGAGAACAAGAAAAAGTTGGAGAAAAAATAGTCTACCAAATTCTGTGAAGGAAATTGCTCTGCTAGTTGCCCATTAAAAAACTTCTAAGGGGAACACTAATAAAATAAACACTAATAAAACTTCTAATAGCTCAGGGACTTGTGAAAGATTTCCCACTTCACAGAATAAGTAAATTATTATTTTCTGAAATCATCAATGCATTTAAGAAACTTATCAGGTAGTGAAGGCGAAAGACATTCAACAACCAAGCCAACCAACCATTCAACATCTTTTCTGTTTGTGAGCACCAGATACCTCTGCAATGTCAGGTACTAATGAGCTATTTAGCAACCTTGTCATACCTACACTTACAGCTCTCTGACTTTACAGAGGCTATGTGAACATAGTCTCTCCTGCTTTATGTTGATGCACAGCCTGCTTTGCACATATATTGAGGGGATTTTAGATTTGATTTTTGGGGATGGTTGCCTTTTAAGGGTAGCAATTGTGATGAATATTAGGAAAACTTGACATCTGTAGTGACCAGAACATGGTCACAGAAATCCTTGACCTTCCAATAAGTCATCTTGCACAACATTTTCACTGTTGTATGTGTGTTTCTTGCCAACATTTCACAAAAACACTTATGTCTGAAACAGCTCTCTAGTGTGGAGATATATCAAGCTCCATTAAAAATGAAGCCAGCTGTGCTGTTTATAGGTGTATTAGATTTTTTAATATTTTTTTAATGAAGCTTTATGTCATAGATGGGAGAACGTGGTCTTTTATAAAATAGATATTTCTGAGAGTTGTCATCATCAGGGACTTAAAAGTAAAGGGTTTGCAGTTTGTAGAAGTTTTTTCTTCAAGCTTCAAATTCTTCCACTTATATAATTTCATACTTAGAGGTTTCTCTACTAGAAGCAAAAGGCAACTTCCTCCTCTGGAGAATTGGAACAGGCAAAGGAGAAACATAAAATCCAGTGGCAAAACTAAACTAAACCCCAAATTCCCTTCTGAAATTAAAATACTTTGCAAGCAAGGACATTGTCACTGAACACCAATGAAGATGCTGTGAGCACAGACAAAAGCTCATTCTTCTAGCTTTGTGCCATTCAAGAATTAGAAAATGCTCCAGCCACTGCTCTCCCATGCTCTCCATAACCCTTGATCCACAACCAGGAGTGGTGTGAGTGGGACAGTGCCTGGGGTGCAGGAGCTGGCATGTATCCATCCCCATCTCTGCAGGCTTCTCGGGCTGCCACTCTCACTTTTCCAAGAAAGGAAGAAAATGTGTCTCGCTAAGGCCTGCAATTTTTTTCCTCAGAAGGAAATCGCAGTTTTCAGACAAAATGTTCAATCAAAAGAGTCTGTAGGAATCCAAAAGTTTTATATATCTTCAAGGGCCAGCTTCTTTCTCCGAGGGAAACTTTTTTCCTTTACTGAGGTAATTCAGGATTAAACAAAGCACTGTCCCAGATGAATCTGATAAGCAACCAGAAGTCCACAAATATCATATTGCAACATAGTACTTCCTTTTTCTTTTTCTTTTACTTCCTTTGAGAACTAGGTAATTGTCACCAGGGTTTGGGCTGAAAAAATTTATCCTTCCAGTGAGTGTGAAAAAATGGTAGGAAAAAATCGGTTGTAAAAGCTGATTTTGTGGATTAACTTTTTGCAGAATCAAGGTGGGAAGACTTGGTGCTACAGCTGAATTACTGATGACCATCTCAATTAGATATCTTTTATTCTGTAAAACCCCTCTTAGCTGAGGTCAGTTCCTTATTCCCATTAGCTGGCTCATTTGTTTTCCCTTCTCACCCAGATGTTTGTTGCTTGGGTTTTTTGTTTTTTGTGGTTTTTTTTTTAAGGATTAATGCAATTATAACAAGAATGTTCTGTGTTTAAATGGTTCTTCCATTAATTTGATGTAGCCAATGTTTCTTATATTCTCTTTCTCTGAAAAGCAAACAAAAAAATCCAGATAAAAGGAGGGCTTTTCATGGCTAAATTATTATATCACTATGTAACAGACTATCGTTTCTACATACAATTAAAAAAAAATCCCAGGTTGTTTAACCTTGCTTAAATCATGACAGCAAATGAGGTTAATTTAAATTAACTGCATACTGCTATAAATTAGTAAATAAGACAGTCAATTAAGCAAATTAAATCTTATTGGAAATTGGCTGCTGCCATCTGGAAATTTTTTATTAGACTTTATGGCTGGCATGACCTTTAGAGTGCAACTGGCAGCATGTTTTATTTCTCTAAGAAATGCTTGACTTGGAAGAATAAAGTATTTGTGAAATATTTTTAGTATTCCTGTACTTGATGGATAATTGTAGTGGAATATAAAATATTCCTGTCAATGAAGAGGCTGTTGAATAGGTATGGAGATTCTAACTGCAAAATCTGGGTTACTTGTCTATGTGCTGGAATCTGGTTTACTCTAGTTGTTTTTTTGGGGTTTTTTTTTTTTTTTTTCTCTCTTGTATTAGTGATACAGTCTTCTAAAACACTGTGGAATCTATTACAGATTGGCCTTTATCAGTCAGTCTATACGGTGCTTAATTTTTTAAAACTTTCCCCCCTTTAAAATGTTCAGAAAAATCGAACTCATGAATACTGATATTTTAAGGTATCATTTCTGTGGTACTAATCCAATTCTTTCTATAGGCAGCTTCAAAGAGAATTATCTAGTTGTGTTGACTATGTGTGCATGTTTTCCCTGCAGGAAAACAGCAGGGTGATGCAGTCCTGGAGGAAAACTTGCTTACTGCTAGCTTGGGGGTCACTGCACCCTGCTTTGTATGCATAATTTCAGGGCAGGTAAAATGTCTATGTTTCTGCATGGCATTGCCCTTAGCCATGGCATGTTTAGTTGGTGGGGGTTTTGTAGCTTGCTGACTTCATACAGACTGCTTAACCTGCTGTTTGTATCAGTTTGTAGATATGGTAAAAGTCTCTTTTTCCTGGCAACCCTGTTTCCACTGGGACTTTAGTGGCAAGTGATGGACAGAAACTTTGTGGAGTCTCCGTCCTTGGAGATACACATAAACCATCTGGACATGAGCCTGGCCACCCACTGTAGTTGTCCCTGAATGAGCAGAGGGTGGTGTGGACATGACGATCTTAACTGGTCACTTCCAGCTTCAGAAACTCTGTAATTCTGTCCTTGAATAACCCATGCTCTTGGCCACACATTTGTTGTCTGGAAGTGCCTTCATCTCTCATAACAAAAGGTCATATTCTTCAACTCAGTCAGGTGACAGATCCTTGCAAGGGAATATTTGCCAAACTCTCAAGCTGTGACCTAAGCCCTGGCCTTTTGCCTGGCTCTTAGAAGCCCCCGGGACAAAATTATTTGCTTCAAGTCATAAACTGCTTTTGCTTCTGTCAAGAAATGTGCTACATGATGCTTGACTAATGTGCAGTAAAGCTGTCACTGTACTACACCCATATGCATGAACAGACGGGCTGAGGTGCCCAGATGCCACAGCTCTGGTCATATGGCTCTGAAGTTCCCTTCACTGGAGGAAGAGTTTTGTTTTTTACAAGCTGAAGAGAACAGCACAAATATATGAACACAAGTAGGGTTTTTTTCAGTTTCTTATTTGTTGGTTTGCTTTGTTTTTCGGGGGTTTTTTGTTGTTTTTATTTTGTGTGTGTGTGGTTTTTTTTGTTTGTTGGGGGTTTTTTTGTTTGTTTTGTTTTGTTTTTTTTTCCCCCAAAGGTCTGCTAGAACCAGTTTGGGAAGAGAAGGGATTTTGGGAGAAAGGGCACTATTGTAACACAGGTAAAAAATCTTTGTATGAATACATATTACAGTTTGTTTCATATACAAGTTCTTTTAAAGCTCAAGATAGTTTCACCACATTTAATGATTTAGCCTTATATGATCAACAAATGTGCTTTCTTTTACTGTATTTATGTATGCTGTGCTCACTTCCCTAAAATAATTGCCATGCATTGCTTACTACAAAATCTCCAGCTTTCCATATTTAGAGAAGTTGCTTGTATAAATCATGGTCAGTTTAACAATTGTTTTGTATGTGTCAACTTACTCGGGAACTAAAAACCTGGGTTGAACTTAATTTTGATAGTCACTGAGATCCAGAGTGTAAGAGAGTCTAAGCTGTCTTTCCTAACCAGGTTCTGCCAGTTTGGCAACTGCTGAAAACAGGTAGAATTCATGCCACAGACCATGGAAATGTATCTGGTACCAGAGGTATGTCCTGGGGGATTTTTACACCATGTTGAGTGAAATAAAGAGCTCCACTGTGGAAAAATTTTGTGCCCTCCTGGAGGACAACAAGGGGCTGAATGATCAGGGAGAGAAAATCTGCTGGAAGGCTTTTATGTGATCTCTTCTACAAGGAGGCAAGGGTATGCTAGAACAGCTTCGATCCTTAGGTATCTATTTTTTCCTCATTTCCACAAAGTTGTCAGTATATTGAAACAGAAACTTGGTCTGGAGGCATTTACAGTGCTGAAGTGTCCTAACTTCTTAGAAGTGTATTACTTCTTAGAGTGGAAAGACTCAGACTTCTGCTGAGACTTCAGAGGTCAGATTTGTCTTAGTCCTTTTTAATTGAGAGGCTCATTATCTAGGGACCTTCAAGAGTGAAATAATGTGGAAAAAAGCTGGATAGGGTGGTGGAAGTTTGTTTGAAATGGAGTAGGGATCCATTTCCTTGCATGTACTAGGTAATATGAAAGCATAAATACTGTGGGCCTGGTACATTCATTCAGGTAGACCCTTGGGAATACTGTTTTTGAGGGATGACTAAAGGCATGCTGCTTCGTCATAAGGCAGAGTGATGTGATGAGATTCTAAGGTTAATACCTACTGTGCTTTTTTCCAATCTTACATTACTTTTACGCCAGTTTTCCAATGCATGCTCTCACAATATAATTTTGTGTTTATTTTAAAGGTAGGGTGGTGGGGGTTTTTTTAGCTGTTTTCACAACCATATTTTTATTTCATTGACTTCCATATAATAATTTTTATTAGTGATAAAGATCAGAGAAATTTTGATTTTTGCTAAACCACTGAAAACACTGATTTGAAATAATAATTTATATGACTCTCTTGACAGTGTCTACCGTATTAACATGAAAACTAGATATGAAACTTATTCTCTTGCACACTCTATACTGGACTAAAATATTAGCTATTCTCTTGAAAGGCATGCTTCAATATATAAATAACACTATATTAAGGGCAGTGTGAAATTACTTACTGTGATTATAGTGAAATACAACATCTATCAGAAAGGTGCATCCAGAGCTTAGAAATTCTTACTGAAATTACCTCTGCTAGGGCCTTCTAATTTCTCTTGGTCTCAAATTTTAATATTTGTTTGTTTCTAATTGTAACAGTACTTCTGCTTGCTTCAGAATTTTGCCTAATCACCTGATCTGATAGATCTGTGGAACTAAATATATATGTACATCGACTTCCATGCCTGTTGGGAGTGTTAGAAAGCAATAAATAGATTATCTGTCTCTTCAGCTCTACTGGTGCTTTACAGTTCCTATGATGCTGTACCAGAGCTGAAGAATATTAAACCACCTGACAGTCATTAAGTTCTAAAAGATGGATATTAGCATAAATATGGTGTATTAAATATTTGACTTTAGTTGATGCTATATGAGCTTTGTCCTCCTCCTTATTACTAAATTCAACTAATATTAAGTTTTAATGTATTCATTTAAAATAAATGCATTATAGAAGATTTTATAGGAAGGGCTGTGGCTTGAGGATGAGTGAAACCTTAATATGTACTGAGCACAGGTAGTAAACTGTCCCTTGCAATTGGAATTGAGCTTCTCAGCTGCTTGGGATTCTCTGTGCTGTTCAGGCACCTTAAAGTAACATCTTTAATAAAAAGTTATTCTTCAGTGAAAAATTATATTAAGTCATTCAGATTTTTAACCTCTGACGATATAGCATTCCAACCTTATGAGTATTTATTTGACCACCCTCAATAGTACATTACTGTAATGGACAAGTTTTTGTTGTCTTCCCCTTTTCTAATTTTTCTATCAATATTAATCATAAAGCTGCAGTTTCTTTGTTGCAAATAGTTCAGTGTGAAAACAAAAATAAAATAAATTGTTTGCTTGGACTTTTTCTTTGTCAGCATTATGGAAACCAAAGTCTGTTTATTGGAATAGGTATAGAATGACTCTTAATGTGAGATGGGAATTCTTTGGTTTTTCAAAGGAAATCCTGTGACTACTTTCTACAGGAGGCAGTTCCTGACATCTTTTTCTACAGAGCTGTGACTCCTCCCCTTTAGTCGAGGAAGAGATTATAAACCATTTTGCATCCCAGGTTAGTTATCAACAAAAGATGATGCCATATATCTCATGAGACTTTCATACACTGTTTTAGTGTTATGCTATAGCAAATAGGATGAAAATCTTCCAGAGGGATAAAAATTGCCATCTTCTGTGGTGCAATGGGGAAAATTCATCACAGGCACAAACTATATTACTATTAGGAAGTACTCAGTGGATATTTTTATTCTCTAAAATTAAACTTTGCTTGCTTTGACTTCTGAAAAAAAGAAGAAAATTAAGAAGAAAAATAACCTGTCAATGTTGAATGTGTCTATCTGGGAAAAGATCAGAAAATGACAAGTTGAGGTCATCTACAAAAGTGTTTGGGAAGTCAAGCTTATCTTACTGCTAATTATACTATATAGGAGACAAAAAATATTACAATTAGTTCATTTTCTCTTGTATTCAAGTGGAACTCTATTCAAGGAAAAGTGGTTACGTAATTTAGCTTCTTTGTATTACATGATGTTTCAGAACAGCTTACTCAATATACAGAAATCTTTCTTATAAAGGAAGGATCATTTCTTTCTTATTTAGCAGTAAGGTACATTAAATAGAAGGTAAGTTACTAGAGGTAGATGAAAAATATTGTAAGACCATTTTAGATACTAATGAGGACAAATATAATTTGTAAAGATACTTTATCACTTAATAGTCTTTAAGAGACTAATTTAACCTTTCTTGTAGGTATCAGAATTGCAAATAACTAGTCTGAGATAATTGAGGGATAAAATGAGTGCTATGAGTGGCACTTTAAGTATAGGGTAAAATAATCTGTTGTTTATAGTGTTCTCTAACATTTAAATTTTTGTTATCTCAGTATAGCTTTTTCTGTGAGCTCTTTTCTGACCGAAGTTGTGTGAAGTGGAACAGGCATGTTTTGATAAGTAACCCTTGTGCCATATCTGTATCTCAGTGTGGTACATAGCAAGTTTTGCTTTCTTCCCATATTGTAATTTGTTTGTCATAAACTTCATGAAATATCAAGGGAGACTATTACAGTTGACAGACACAAGTGCTGCACTGCTGACTTAAATGGATTTGTGCCTGCCTACATCCATCATAAGTTTGGTTGTCTTCCAAAATATTTTTTCTGTTGTAAATGGCAATTTCAGCCTGTTCCTCTGGTAATGTTGCTAGAATTAATGGTGGTATTATGCAGTGAAATGTAACTGGTCAAATTATGCCAATAGTTTCTTTCATTATATGACCTTATTTTTTAATTTTTTTTATTTCAATATTTCTGTTTTATGAAAAATCTTTGGGGGGGGGGGGAAGGTTTGAAATTAATTTGAATACAAAAAAAAAAAAATCAAAACTTTCTGTTTTAATAGTGATACCCAACTGTCATTTCTATGTTGACATGCATAAATACTGCAGCTTCAAACATTTTCCTAGCCAGTCATTTTGACAATATTGCTTTCCCTGTGCTGCATCAGATGTTAAATTGCTAAATTTCAAGGTCGTTCATAATATCATTCCACCCTGTTTATTTCACATTTGGTGTCAAATGCCTCACTCTTGCTCTCAGCGTCCTCCTGATGAACTCCTACATACTTCAGCACACCCTCCTTTGTTGCGCACTGTGCTTGAGAAGCGATTTTTGTAGGTGCCTACTGGGCTACTTTACAGATGCCTTCAAATCCCTCCTTCTCTCCCCTTTGCTTGGATGCCCATGAGGATGGTGCTGACAGTCAGGCTGGTGATGTGCTGTGACTACAGCCAATATGGTCCCACAGTTTGTCTGCATCCATCTGCTCTCCCTCCTCTTGAGCTCGGGATGTGCGGATGCGCCTGTAGCTGTTGGGGGGGAATGGCAGGAGAGCTGGAGTAACTCAGCATTAGCTATTGAGGGCACAGGGAGGTCAGCATGGGGCACCTCGCTGGGCCCTGTGTGCAGCACAGTTCTAGCCCTGGCTGTAGGAGCAGACACATCCTCCACTGCTATGTGGAGATCCTGCCCCATGGTCATGGTCCTGTCCTGAACCTGACCCTCTTCAGGTAACTCTCACACAGCTTTAAAAACCTTTTATGAGATAGTCATCTGAATCATATGAAATGGTGGAGAAAACAGGAGGGAATGTAATTTTCTTGTTGTTAAATTACTCCTAAATTTCTGGTAAATAACATAGAGATACAAAGTGAAAAGGACATGCAACTTTAACATATGTTACATTGAAATCAGATATTTTCAAATCCATGCTAGGAATGTCAATTAAATATTGAAAAGACCAACAAAATGTGCTGGTGCTGAAAAATAGTATCTCATTAGATGACTAAAGATAATTTCACGAAATCAGCAGCATTAAAAAATCGTTGATATTTTAAAAAGTTGTGCACAAATATAAACAGAGCAAATATTAAATAGGTGATACAACAGCAAGGTTTTACATCACCTGAGATATTTTAATATGTACAGTTCTGGGCGGGATGTCTTGTCTATGATTTCAGTATAATTGATTCTGCTCTGTGAGAATTTACTAGTCATATTGTGAGGCAATCCTCATAATTTCAGACTACAAAATAATCCTGTATGTTCTTGGAAGTTAGGTGTTCAGGTGTTTTTACCTGTGAATAGGAGCCCTAAACATCTATTTAATATCTGTACAATGTGGATTTATTTTAAAGATTTGAGGATTAGATATTTAAAAGCCACAGAATTTATATGACTTTCCTTAATCACATAAGCAGTTAATTTTGGATAGACAGAGATAAGAGAATTTTAATTTCATAGGGCTGGATTTAAAGCTTTCTGTAGATTCAGTTGGATTATATTTTGTTCATAAGATTTTGAAAATTTTGTGCATTATTTATTTAACTTAGTTTCTAGAAAAGGAAGATTTTTATTTGAAAATTGTATTTGACCTTCAGAGTAATTTCACCTAATATCGGCCAAATTCTTTTTCATAGAATTTTTTTTGATTGACAGGGGACTGTGGGTCTGATTTTCTGGTCTGATTTCAACCTGTAGTAGCTGATTTTCCTCTTCCCTTGAGGTAATTCATTCTTTTCAAGGACAACTGAATGTAAATGTCTTTATCTCTTCATAACACAGAGAGGTTGCTCATACAACCCTCTCACAGGTGTTGTTTCTATTATTTAACCAATGAAGAAAAATATTGGCTTTACTGACCAATTATACAGTTTCTTGGTGCAGCATGTTATAAAAGAGCTGTTCAAAATTGTAAAAAAAGCCTTTCTGATCTTTCTTCTACCTGGAGTCAAGCCCTTCTTTTCATGTCCAGCAATGACAGGGGACAAAAAGTAATTTCTAGTTTTGTAGATGGATAGCTTTGGGGTTTTCAGAAAAAAGTAAAATGCCGTTCATTACTAGATTAAACAAAATTTACAAACAGAACCAACAGAAACTCGCCAAACAAACCCTTCCCCAGATTTATTACTTGAGTGTAATTAAATATCCTTGGTCTTCTCTGGTAACAATGAGAATGATTATTCCCTTTTGTATAATTCTGAGGTCCTCTGATGCTGGTTTGATGATTATCTCAAGTAGGAACAAAGTTGCTGTCAAGTTGTTTAAAATGACAGCTAAGCAAGACAATAGAAAAAATGTTCCCTAGAAAGACTACAAAATATCTGGACAACTGAAGTGTTACATAAATTCAATATGTAAGCTTTCTTAACAAGAATTTTAAGAGGAATCTATTTTAAGACCATTAGTCTGAAATCTGAATGTTATTGCTACTGGTGTTATTATCAATTAGTAGCTTGTGGCATATGGTGGTAGCATCATTAGAGATAATAATAGTTAAGGCTCTTATACAATACTTGCAGTTCTGCAGTGCTAACCTCTGACTCAAGTGGGCCAAGGAAAGGTACCTAACATAGCTGAGCATTCTGCCTAGGAAAGTAAAGCCCAGTGATGCCTAGGGTTACAGGTCTTTGCCTTAATCTGGAAACAATATTGCCAGTACTGGTGTATCAGTTTCCACAGCTGCTTTTTAAAATAAAGTTTTAGAAAAGTGATCAAAGTTGGTACTGCAAAACATCAAGCTCTTAAAATAAAAGCAAGTTTTTAACAACTTCTCCAATCCCTTTTTTCAGTGTGATGTGGAAGTTTGTCTTATTAGTTGCAGGGCTTTTGGGGAGAAATAATATATTAGGGGGAAGATTAGAACACTAGTAACAAGGAGAGCTGAATATGCCTGAATACAGAAGTAAGCACTTGCCAGGAATTCTTATTAAATATGAACTATTACTGAAATTAAAGACATAACTCATTAAAGCCAGTAGTTTAAATGGAGAAGTGTCTCTAAAACTGAGGCGGTAAAAGAAACAATGTCATTACAACAAATATTATGATTTGTGGAAAGATTCTTCTCAGATAGTCCCTGCTTGCCTGTTGCTCAGTCCTTGTCTCAGAACAAGTATAACCAAAAGGTTATTTTTCAAGGGATAATATATCCTGGTGCTTAGCCAATTTCACTGTCACATAGGGAATACTTACTTACCCATGTAATCTTATGTCTTCTGCACTTTAATTAGCAAACATAAACTTCAACAGTCCATAATTGTACCCTTTAACACCTATTTTACTACTCAGTCTCTCTCACTTTTTAAATTATTTTCCCCTAGCAAGTACACAAAAATTTGCATAAAGTAGTCTACAAAGACTCTGTTTCTCAGTAATGTCTAGAAGTATTAGTACAACTCCTGCTATTAATAAATATTATGTGATTATTTCAAAATGAATTATTGGAATATTGAACACATGTAAATATGGAAACATGAAACTTTGAGCAAGATTTAAAAAATCTGTTAATGCATTTGATTTTCTTTTAAACAAAAGGAATTTTTGAGACAAGTAGCTGTACATAAAATTCAGAAAATGAATCAGTACTTGTCAGAGGTCAGATAGTCCTATAAACTTTTCACCTCTTTCTGGTACTTACCAATAATCTCCAGAAGTGGTTTTTAACTAGACATTATAAAATTCAAATGTTAAACACATGTTTCCATTTAAATTTTTCTTTTTTCCTTACAAGAAAATGTAACATCTTACAAGATTTACTTGATTTTAAGGGCTGCCAAGACCTATTTGGGTTTTTCCATTGAATTCTGTCAAATTTCAGATAGTTTTGCATATTTAATTAATATGAGAAGTTACTTTTCTTTTGATAAATTAGTCATGCTGAGGACATAAGCATATACTGTTAATATGTTTTTAAATACAATATTCATTTGCATAATATAGATGGCATTACTTTAAGATTAAAAAAGATTATCTACAATGTCTGGATGAAAAAGCAGGCTGCACATATATGAGTGTCTATATTCAGTTATGCTCTTTACAATGCTTTTTCTGAGGAAGCAGATAGGCATATATTTCCTCAGAAAGAGAACTTGAGAAACTTCTCAAGGTGATCTTGGCAGGGAAAAAAAATACTCCCTTTCAAATGGCCACTGTGGCTTCCTGAAAGCATTCTTGTGAGTGGAAAAGTCTCCACTCACACTCCTTGTGAGTGGAAAAGTTCACCTTAAAACACGGGACATGGTCAGTTCTGGAAGGGAAAGTGCTGGGGAGATTTGGCCTGCTGCTGCAGTCCAAGGTGGTTCTGATAGATCAGAGCAGCTCGAAAATATTACAATCTCTTAGCACTGACAGGTCCACTGAAGCTTCACTTCTGAACAGGTCTTCAGCTGATTGAGGATTTGTCACATTGTCACGCCTAAAGATTTGCCTTTGGAATTCCTGATGTGCTAAGCCCTCACATTACTAATATTTGTTCTTTTTGACATTTTTCATTCTCATTAATACTTTTGTTAATGCCACTGTCTCTTTCTGCTTTTGTTGGACTCATGATGGTACCTTAAATGCTGCTTTACTGATACAAACAGCTTACACTTGTTTAAATTTAGTGCTTATACACTTCTTGTGAATAAAGAACTCTTCATAGAATATAATAACAGATAATTAAGTAGCCTTACCAAAACTGGTATATATATATATATGTATATATATATATAAATATTTTTTTTTTTAACTTGAACCTCATACCTAGGAACATTTTAGCTTTGGAGATNCAAAATAACTATGTATTAATAGTAAATAGTAAAGCAATTCAGTAATTATGAAAAAGCTTTAATTTAGGGAAAAAAATTGTGGTCTTGCCTCTAGTCTTGCTGTGGTTTTGTTATTAAGGGTCTAGGAAGGTCTTCAAAACTGTGGCTAAAAATCAGTATAAATTTGCTAATAACTTGCAATACTTTTCTATAGAATATTAAAGTTTTAAAAGTAGAACTTGATTCTAAACTAATTTTATTTTTTAGTGAATATTAGATTAAAGGAGAGATGAAAAAGTCTTGATACACTTGAAGGAAAAATGACTGTTCAGTAGGTGTAATACATGGTCTGACTTCTCACACAACTTTCCCTCACTTATAACTGAAGAGAAAGTATTTTAATGTTCAAAAGTTGAGGTGTGGACAGTCCTGGTCTAGATTTGGGGAGTCAAGGAGGGAACACAGGAAGTTCACTTGCCTCAAGGTTTTTTACAAAAGACATCATCATAAACCAGTGACTGACAGATGGAAGGAGTTTTTCCTTCTTCTCCTTTCTCCTTCCTTACTCTAAGGTCCAAATCACAAACAGATCTGTACTAGTATCTGAAAACACAAACTGTCTGGATAGACAGCAAAAACTATCCTAATGATTTTGAAGGTCTAATCTTGCTGTACCATGATAGCTTGAAGAAAGAATCTGTCCATTTGGGCACTATATTCATCCTTGAATGAGTAGCTTACCCTAAGTACACTATCTGCTATCTTACAAAGATTAACAATGCTTAAACCTTTGGGGCCAAATCACTTACTATAACTCTGCCTAATTTAAAAGGCTTTAATTCAATCTTTAAAAAATTATAAAGCAAGCAACAATTAACTGAATGCACAGAGGTAACTCATAGGAACTCTACATGAAGCTGACAAAACATTTTTCACTAGTAGAATTTACATATATGGTAAATGTCTCTGAATTCTGGGGAGTTATATTTTTTAAATTCTTCACAGAAAGCATTATTTGTAAGACTTTTTTTTTTTTTTTCCCCCCAGAAAAAACCCAAAAGGATTATCTTAGGGGTTTTTACATTACTAGAAAACACAACAAAAACTGTTCATGCAATGCCTGTGGAAAAAATTACTTCCTACAGCTTGCCTTTCTAAATGGGCTGTTGTTGCAGCCATGTTTTTCAAGGATCTGATCATTGATGATTCAAAAACCTTAATTATAAAAAGTGTTAATTTTTTAATTGCAATTTTTAAAATACTTGATGTAGATTGGCAGTTTACAAACTTGAAGTGACACTCTCTGTATTGCTTTCAGTACCACCATGAATAATTGTGTTCCAATTAGTTATTTCCACAGAAGTGCCAGTGTCATTCATTTGGGAAGAATTCAGTTCTTTCCTGTTGTCTCTGAGAAAATGAAATTTGTTTTCATAACACCCTGTCTTAATTATTAACAGGTAAGGGCTCTTATATTCTGTCGTGGTAAGTTGTTGTCTAAAAGAAATCCTTGGTCCTCTCACCAGTTCGTACAAATTCTTTTTTTTCCTTCCTCAATGATACATTATTCAATAAATTACAGTAAAATTCTAATAGTAGAACTTCAAATTGAAAGATAGAGATTGTAACAATTTATTCATAATTTAATTAAGGTTTTGTGCCTAGCCCTCTGCTCTGATTCATAAATTGTTTAAGAGCACAAAATCTAGTCAGCACAATAAGCTAGTCTTATGATAAATTGAGAAATATGATAACATGAGTGTTATTTCATGTCCCATTTTATCTTAAAATACTCTCATGTCTCCAAATTCAAGGAAATATAGATATCCCAGTTTTCAACTTATCACTTATTTGACTTACTATCATTTCAGATCTCTTCAGATGGCTTTTATGTAATACAACAGAACTTACAAGATTTTCACGTTAAGCTTTGAGCTGAACATGTACAAGATGCACCGCTCATTTCCAAAGTGGTTTGACCTTTATGCAGTCATGGAATACTTGAATCATTTGTGTTGGAAAAAGCCTCTGTTATCATTGAGTCCA
>WEIU01012452.1:229599-245187 GCA_013389925.1 Aegithalos caudatus | reverse complement strand
GCCCCGCTCCCGATCCCGATCCCGCTCCCGGCCCCGCTCCCGCAGCAGCGGCTGCCGCCGGAGGAGCGGCTCTGTGCCCGGCACCAGGCCTGCAATTAGCGGCTCTCTCCTGACAGTTCTCTTAAGTGCTGTTTGTGAGACGGAAACGCCGCTGCAGACAGACAGACAGACAGACAAGACAGACAGCCGCCCTGGCACTCAGCAGGGACCGGGCCCGGGGAGCAGGGATTGTCCTGCCTGGGGGGAAGAGAGGGGATGGGATGGAGATTGGGAAACGGCAGCGCTGCAGCCGGCTCCGGGTGGGGAATTGTCCTGCTGAGCTCCGGGCAGGATCACAGGAGCACAGGAGCACAGAATCACAGAAACACAGGACAGAAACACGGGATCACAGAGTTAGAGAATCACAGAAACACAGGATCACACAGTCACAGAAACACAGGATCACAGAATCATAGGAACACGGGATCATAGGGTCACAGAATCACAGAAACAGAGGATCAGAAAATAACAGAATCACAGATACAAAAACACAGAAACACGGATCACACAATCACAGGACCACAGGATCACAGACCACAGGATCATAGGATTGTTGGAATAAAGCAGCCAAGACTCCATTTTCTTCATATTGAAAGCCAGTTCTGTACTCATCTTTACAGGAAATATCAGAAGCTGTGTTTCATCACAGCTGTTTTAGTCAAAGTCACCTTATATCTTTAAAAAAATAATATGTATATCTTACAATGTAGAAAAGTAATATCTAACTGTATCTTAGGTTGCAACACAAGATGTAACCAGGAATATGTATTCTATCACCAGCTGTTAAAACCATGTGGAGCAGTGTTCTTTATCTCTTCCATGACCCATCCCTCATAATTCTGGGGTGGTGGGAGTGGATCTTCTGTTAATGAGTCAGATGTTAAAACCAAGCGGGGCAGTGTTCTTTATCTCGTCTACTGACCCATTCTCCCTCCAGGGGATCTCTGCTGTTCATGGGCCATTGTGGCTCACTGCATGACATAAAATTCCATCATCCCACTGGGAGATGCTCCACCCAGGGGGAGCAGCCCAGCATTCCTACCTGGATAAAACCTGACATTCAGAACAGCAGGGCAGCCTGTTTGGACTGGATTCCCAGGGGAAGACCAGACCCTTCTACAACACTGCTGGACCTTCAGAGGAAAGCTGCACCTTCTACAGGATCACTGCACCACAGAGGCCTGCAGCCACCATTGCCTCGGACAGCTACCAGCACCCTGACCGACAGGGTTGTATTCTGACCCTCTCTGCTTCAGCAGAAATGGGGTTTTTTTGTCAGCTGATTATTTCTAAACTTGAAACAACTGCTGCAGATAAAATTCAAGGTTACTTAGGTAAGAATTTAAAATTAACTGGTGCAAATAATCTCGGGAGCAGAGGAGAGCCACGGGCTGGATGCAGGGAAGGTGATGGAAGTGGCTCCACAGCAGCTGTGGCAGGGGGGACTTTGGCAGTGCCAGGGGAAGTGCAAAAGCTTTCTGTGCACACACTTGTGTCCAGGTCTTTGAAGAGCACCCGTGACACGTTTGTAGCTGATTATGCCCAGCCTGTCCCTTTGGATGAAGAAAGTCACAGGGTGAAAAGGGCAGTCAAGCTGTGCACGGAGGTGCCCACGCTCCAAGAGAACCTGAGGGAGAAAGGAGCCCCCAGCACCCTCTGGGATCCCTGTGGACACAAACAACATTCTGGAAATCAAGGACAAGAAGCTGAGTGTATGGTAACTGTTACACACCCATGCCCATCTGGGCCTGGTGTGCCTTGGACTGCATATTCTAAGGTGCAGAGGATGCCAAGTGAATCTGCAGCACAGTCCTTAGCTGTAGCACCTCCTGCTTCCCAGGAAATGGATGCAAACTGGACAGCTGCTGGTGTGGGTGACATTTACAGGCATGCTGGAATATCTGAGCGTTCACAGCCTCCTGGGATGTCTGTGGCTATGGGGGAAGCTGCTGGATACAAAAATTCTGCATTGATGCCAAAGGAGGCTCCAGCCATGCCCAAACCTCAGTGGCATGCACCTTGGAAACTGTACAGAGTTATCAGTGGTCACCTGGGCTGGGTGAGATGTGTTGCAGTGGTTTGTTACTGGCTCTGCTGACAGAACCATCAAGATTTGGGACCTTGCCAGTGGCAAATTGAAATTGTGTTTGATGGGACACATCAGTATTGTACGAGGGGTGACAGTCAGTGCAAGTAGTCCATGCCTCTTTTCTTGTGGAGGAGACAAACAAGAGAAATGCTGGGATCTTGAATGCAATAAGGTCACCAGACAATAAAATACCATGGTCATCTAAGTGGTGTCTATGGCTCAGACCTGCATCCAACAATAGATGCGCTGGTGACAAGTGGCACAGATGCAACAGCACGAATTTGGGATGCAAGGACAAAAGCCAGTGTGCACACACTGTCAGGACACACAAATTCTGTAGCAACTGTTAAGTGCCATGCTGCAGAAGCACAAATTATTACAGGCAGTCCTGATGCCACCATACAGCTCTGGGACTTGGTGGCAGCAAAAACTCGTGTTACTTTAACAAATCACAAGAAATCTGCAAGAACAGTAGTGCTACATCTGAGGTATAACACATTTGCAGCTGGTTCTCCAGGTGATATTAAGCAGTGGAAATTGCCAGATGGAGATTTCATTCAGACCCTCTCAGGTCACAATGCTGTTATAAACACACTGGCTGTAAATTCTGATGGTGTTCTGGTCTCAGAGCTGGTGAGGGTTCTATGTACCTTTGGGACTGGAGAACTGGACACCATTTCCAGAGAGTACAGGCAGCTGTACAGCCAGGTTCTTTGGACAGTGATTCAGGAATATTTGCTTGTGTTTTTGACCAGTCAGGAAGCAGATTGCTAACAGCTAAAGCTAATAAAACCAAAAAAGTATACAAAGAAGACAATACTGTGACAGAAGAAATCCATCATGTCAGCTGGAAATGAAAAATTAGTAAGAGAAAGCAATTTTAGTGGAACATATGGACTATTTGTTGCTATGTCGACATGTTTTATAATAAATATTTTTCTTTTATTTCAACATATTTTATAATAAAATTTATTTCTCTTTAGAAAAATATTTCCTAAGGGCTTTCATTTATAATTCTTCTACCTGTTCTATGACACAGGAGCAGTTCAAATAAGTTTGAAAAGATCTCTGAAATTACTGAGTCTGACCTGTGGCATTTAAAGAAAATTCCCTGGCACCTCTCGAAAGCAGAAATCAGGTGGAAGGAAAAACCCATTACCTGCTGGAAAGACAAAGGACACAGTATCTCTCTACAAGCCAGGCAGGACCAAAGTGCCCACTGATGTCCAGTCCTTGAGTGAAAAATGGAGCAACACACACACACAGAGACAGTCATGGAAAAGGGAAGGAGAAGAGGAATTATTTGAAGAAGCAAAGCCAATAAAACCCTGTGGGATGAGAGAATGTGCATAAAGGTGTCCCAGGAAATCTCCTTACAGTGAGGAGATTCCAAAGGGGCTGGGGCTGCTTTGCTGGAGCAGGAGGGGTGACTCTGCCCTGCCACCCCAGCAGCCCTGCTCCTGCCTCACCTGGGTGGCCAGCACAGGAAAACATCACCCTCACACCATGAAGGGCTTCTGAGGTGAATTTATTACTGCACTGAACTCAAGCTGCTCAACAATTCTGCCAGGGCTCCTGTGCACACTCCCATTTGTTTGTTCCAGGTGTTTGTTCTTTACCTTCCACCTCCCAGCAAAGCACAGACCTCCCTTTGGGAGGGCAGGCAAAGCTCAGGAGCAGCACCAGGAGCAGGCTGGGTGTGCAGCTGGGCACCGTGGCTTCTGGGCAGTGCAAGTTCCAGAGACACAGAAAAGCTGCCAAGTTGAGTGGCTGGGCTGTATTTTTAAGGAAGGACAATTGTCACTCCTGAGTGATTGAGGCCACACAGCGAAAGGGACTGGGGGGCTGGGCTGGGCACAAAGCTCAGAAAAGTGCTTGGAAGATCTCCAGCACATTTTATGGCATAGAAAGAGCCATGTGAGCACTGCTGTGATGTAACACACCACGGTGTGAGGCTGCCTTTGATCCCAGTTTGGGTAAACACCCCAGAACAATCTGCTTTTGCATCAGGAGCTGCGCCCTCAGATGTGGATGGTTCCTGCTGCACTCACAGGTGTGAGAAGGGTTTGTGCAGGGAGGGCAGCAACCTGGAGAAGGGAGGGATGGGAGGGATGGGAGGAGAAACCCTCAGGTGTGTCTGCAGAACAGCAAACTGCTCCCAGGGACAGAGAACCAGTGGTGCCAATGGGTGCCACGCTGCAGCTGGGGTGGCAGGGCCAGCACAGTGTCCTGCAGAGCCTGCCTGTGCCCCAGCTGCACGGGCAGCACTGGTGGCTCCCAGGGCTGCAGATCCTGGTCCCCATGGCTGAGCCCTCCTCTGCAGCCCTGCCCTGCTCAGCCCCACCACCCCTGGGACACCCAGAGCCCTGGTGACACCCTGTGGTCACAATGGCCCCTGTGGTGACAATGGCCCCTGTGGTGACAATGACCCCAGTGGTGACAATGACCCCCATGGTCACAGTGGCCCCCGTGGTCGCAGTGGCCCCAGGGCCCTGACAATCAGCCCTGCCCACACCTGCAGTGCTCTCTCCTGCCTCCACCCCAGACAATGCCACACTCCAGGGCCTCCACCACCGAGAAAACCTCACAGGTGTGTGGGTGTCCCAGGCTCACAGCTGGGCAGGAGGGACACTGTATCACTGTGTGCCCTTCCTGTGGCCTGCAGATCCTTGCCCTGAGGGTGAGCAGCCTGCCAAGGTCCCAGTGATGTCAGTGAGATTCTTCATCCCATCCCTGCTGTGCAAATCCTGCTGCTGCCGTCAGCCGGCTTTGCCCCCGTGGTGCTGAGAGATCAGAGCAGAGCACACGTGGTGCTCCTGGGCTGGCTCCTGGGGTGGCTCCTGGGGGACAGGCAAGGAGCTGCCAGTGTGGGGACAGTCCTGGCACAGGGACAGGATGGGCAGTGCTGGGCATGGGGACAGCCCTGGAGCAGGCACAGGATGGGCAGTGCTGGGCATGGGGACAGTCCTGGCACAGGGACAGGATTGGAAGTGCTGGGCATGGGGACAGCCCTGGAGCAGGGACAGGATGGGCAGTGCTGGCATGGGGACAGCCCTGGAGCAGGCACAGGATGGGCAGTGCTGGCATGGGGACAGTCCTGGAGCAGGGACAGGATGGGCAGTGCTGGCATGGGGACAGCCCTGGAGCAGGGACAGGATGGGCAGTGCTGGGCATGGGGACAGTCCTGGAGCAGGGACAGGATGGGCAGTGCTGAGCTGGGCTCCAGGAGCTGCCCAGGGAGCTCCTCCCCAGGGAACACCACTGAACCCTTCCTGCTTCCCTGATTACTGAGCCAGCCTTTCCCTGGGACCCAGCTGGGGGATTTGCTTGGGCAGACATCAGGCAGTTTGGGAGGGATTGAGGATCTCTCAGTGTAGGAATGGATGCAATGGAATTTTGTGGGACTCTTCCTTCAGGCACAGAGCACTGGCAGTGTCATAAATAGCATCAGGACCTTAAGCTGGTGCTTGTGTTGCAGTGGTTTGATCACCCGGGCAGGTGCACTCACCCAGGCAGGGAGGAGGTTTCTGCAAAGCTCCAGGTGCCCCAGAGCAGAGCAGGAGCTGGGGGGCAGCCAAGCCCCAGGGCAGGAGCAGAGCCCAGAGCTCAGCACGCCCTGGCTCTGTACCTGCCCATCACTGCCAGGGCTCCAGCCAGCCTTGCTCATCTTGAAGGCATCTGCATGACTTAGCAATAGGGATGCCAAGGCAGCTCCAGCCTCCCCTCCACGCCCCAAATACAGGGAATTAATGACTTTAGTGCCCCTGCTGGGTGGGTCCAGAGGGATCAGCACAGTCCTGTGTGTACTTGTTGCTTCCAAAGTGAGAATGGCCAGGAGCTACCAGCAAACACCTGTGTGAAAACAGCAGTTTCTGAACGATCTAAGTCCAGAGCAGGGGTGCACAAACCTCACTGAAATGGCTGTGGTGGTATAAAATCTGCTTTCCAGGAGTCAAAATCCCATTATTTTACCTCCTGAGGAGAAATGGACCCAGGTTTCCTTGCAGCAGCAGCTGCTGAAATAACCCTTGTGTGCTGAGGTCCAACCTGTCACGCTTTTGGCATCTGCACTGGAGAAATGAGTGACAAAAAGAAATGGTGAACCTGTAGGGATCTGGTGATTACCCTCAAAGGCTTTAAGGAGATTTCTAAACAATCTGCAGGCATTCCCCTTCTTACAGATTTAGGAGCTAGGGAACAGAAATAGCACCAAGTACGTCACGGAAAGTAGGAAACCTCTTTACAGGGTTAAAAATAAGCAAACAGCAAGGCCTTTATTTAGGACAGGCAGGAGGAGAGTGGTAATTGCTGAGGGAAGAGCCAGTTTCCATTGACACGGAGGTGTCGTCAATGAAAACAAGATAACTGAGTCATGCTTAGGTAACAGCAGCAGAAATACCTCTGCAGTCAAGCACAGCCCTGGGTCACAGGTCACCCCTGGGTGTCTTGGGGCTCATGCCCCCCCCTCCTCTGCAAAGGGTTCATGCAAATGCTCAGGCCAAATGGGCTCTTTCCCTGGTCCTGGTGCCCAGCCTGGGGCCTTCACATTTCTGGGGGGAAAACCCACCTGGAGATCGGCTGAGAGCAATTCCCAGAGCAGGAGGAGGCTCAGGGAGCTGTGGGGTCCCTGCAGAGGGACCCAGAGCTGCTGAGCTGATGTTCCAAAGGTGCTGCCATCACTGCTACATCCTCTTGGATCATGCTTTTAAGGCTGCTTTGCCATGGTTGTGGCTGGTGACAATTTCACCAGGAGCTTGTGGTGCTGGCATTTATCACTGTTGTAACTGAGAATCAAGAGAGAATCAAGTCCTTTGTATCATTTGTATTTTCTCAGCATTTGTTTTAAGTCGCTTCCATATTTCCAGAGCATCATTTGAGTTTAAAATCCCTTTCTCTTTAAGCAGCACCACCTCAGATTTTTGGCTAAGAATGTGCAAATCCCTGGCTCCTGAGCACTTACACTGCCCTGACTGCCCTTGCAGGAGCTTCCCAGGTCCTTCTGGTGGGGATGGTGAGGGGTGGGGGAATTGCCACCCATTTTTCTGGATCTTTTGCTCCACAGGTGGCTAAAACACCAGAAGCCCTTGGCAAAGACCACAAGACAGCCAAGGAAATGGAGGAGACCAAAGCAGTGCCAGAGATCACCAACCCCAGGTCTGTAGCAATGTACCCACATAACTGGGAATACAAAGTGCTCCAACCAAACTACCACCTGTAGGTATTGGTTATTGTTATCAGAACCCTCAGGAATTCATCAAGGTTACTGAGAAAAACAGGGCTAAAATAAGAAAAGAAGAGCCTGAGAAATGGAATACCAGGAATGCAAGACCTGGATAAAGGAGGCCCAGGGAGTGATAACCTGGGACCAATCCTGTCTCCTGGAGGGTGCATGCTGGATGTATGAACAAGACAGAATCCAATCAAATAATGCCTGAGCGAGAAGGCTTAGAACCTATAACTGTAGCTTAATTAAACAATAAATCAGTATTATTCAGTTGCCCATTTCTCCCTGCTACACAGGTCCAGGAACCGGCCGCCCCCAGCTCCTCCCCTGGGCTCTGGTTCCATCCCAGTGGTTGTCCACGCCGGGGGCCGTGCCCTCAGCTCCCTGGAGTTTGTGTTCTACCAGCCCCAAGGGCCCAACTCCCTGGCTCCCTTCTGCACCCTGCAGAAGCCGTTCTGCGGTGCCCGCTTCCAGGAGCGCGCCTGGCACGGCCGGCGCCGCGTGGACGTGCCCAACGCCGAGCCCCTCAAGTGGAGATCCTTCCACCGCCCCAAGCCACGGCTGGCAGCAGCACAGCCCAGGAAATAAAGCCCTGAAACAGCAGCTGAGTGACTGTCCTGTGCCATTGGGTTTTGGTCTGTTGGACTGCTGGCTTTTTTGGCTTGGGAAAAGTCCGTCTCTCAAGGATGCTTCTCGTGAATGTTTTTGGGTTCTCATGGTCACTTCTCTTCCAGGTGTTGTTTTTGTTATTTAACCAATGAAGAGAAGTGTTTTTAGTAACAAATTATATGGTTCTTCAGTGCAGCACGTTATAAGAGGGCTGCACAAAATAAACCCTTCTGATGTTTGTAACTACTGGAGTCAAGTTTGTCATTTTCGTGTCCAACAGGGACACATCAGGGCGTGAGCTGCAGCCAGCAGCGAGCCCAGGGCTGAGGGATGGGCAGGGAGGCTCTGCTGCTGCTCCCCAGGAAAATATGCAGATTTTGCTCTAAAAAAGCCTGTCCAACTTGTCCTGTGGTTTGCTGCCAGCTGTGCTGGGTGTCACAGCACAGGGCACTGAGTGAGTGTCCACCCAGCCCAGCTCACCTGGCTCGGCACAGCCTGGGCTGGAGCTCAGGGCTGCACTGAAGGCTCACCTTGCACAACAGGGGCCTGGTGGTGAGGACAGAATTAGCACATCCAATTAGTGTTCCTCAGCTTAATTCCTTTTCCGTAAGTGTTTTATGATTGTGTAATACTGCTTTTTTTAGCAGAGTTATTCCTAATTTACTGTGGTGCAGAAGCAGTACTGGGCTCTGTTACTTGTTAGATAACTGCAGTTGTTAGATATAAACTGTGTGTTATGGATAAATTCTGTGTGGGACAGGCCCTGGAGTCACATCCATTCACTTCTAGCTGAGGAACTGGCCCATGATGCTTTCTGAGGGTATTTTATTCCTGAGTACTTCTCAGAATGCTATTGTCAAAGTGAAAACAACGTTGGACTTGGTTGTATTTACATGGTGAATTTTTCATGGTAATTCATAAATGGAAATTTAGCTGCAATTGAGGTGGGCAGCTCACTGTGTGAGCTGAGTTTGTAATGCAGCAGCCAGGACACACTGCTGGGGTGGGCAGAGTGTGGGACAATTTTGAGGAAAAAACACTCAATTAGCAGGACCAAAACTGGACAAGGGACCCCTGGAACTGGGGGGAGAGGGCCCTTCCCCTTCCTGCTGTCTGCAATTAAAACACTTAAACCCTTACCATTCAAAGCAATTATGTTTCTATATTTGTCTCCTCACACTAAATTTACCCTCCTGGGGTGTCTCTTCCAGAGGCTGAGGTGGCACTTCTCCCTCCCCAAATCCCAGGCTCTAGAGCCCCTCTGGAATCCTCTGGCAGAGTGAGGTGAAGGGAGAGCAAAAAGCAATAACAGCACAGGGAATTCAGAGTGGTTTTCTCTCATTCTTCTCACTCTGGTTCTGGTGCAAAAGTTGTTGCTCATTTGACACCAGCCCCCTCCCAACTGATAAATGAAGTGGATTAAGAGATTAGCTCATCACTGAGAAAATTCCACCCTCCTAATCTCCTGCTGGGCCTGTAATCTGCAAGACTTCCCCATTTTACCTCTTTTCTATTTTAACCCTGAACTCTTAATGCCTGGCAGGAGCCCACCACCACTCATTGGCTGGGGAGGGATTTGCTGGGTACTTAAAAGTCACCTTCCCATCCAAAGAGGGTTTTGTGCTTTTGGGTTTTCCCAGGAAGAAGAATCTCCTGTGTCCATCACCACTGGAATCTGTACAGCACCAGGCACTTTGGGTTTTCCTGATGCTCTGACCCCTGCAGTGCTAGGCACATCTGGACCTTGAAGGCAAGAAGCAGAATTGTGAGATTTTTCTTTTCCTAAATTTCACTGAACACTCCGTTTTTGGCGGATAAAGGACCAGCACTTGGTGTGGAGATGGGAAACATGGACGGGAAAACCGTGGAGGAGCTGAGCACCACCGAGTGCCACCAGTGGTACAAGAAGTTCATGACAGAGTGTCCTTCTGGCCAGCTCACCCTCTACGAGTTCAAACAGTTTTTTGGCTTGAAAAACCTGAGTCCGGCAGCGAACAAATACGTTGAGCAAATGTTTGAGACGTTTGACTTTAATAAGGTAAATATTGTCCTTCCCACTCGGCCGTGCTCTGTGCCCTGGGATCCCGTGTGCTGGGGCTGGGTGGGTGTGAGAGACAAAACTGCTCCCAGTGTGTACAGCCTGATTTACTGCGGCCTCATAAATTGCAGAATCAGTTCTGGAACGTGAAAAATGCCAGCATAAACTCTGCACCCACTGCCTGCTCTGCAAGGACACAGAGACTTCTCCCAGAACTGACATTTTCCTTTTAAAACAGTGGGGTTTTATCTGGCAGTCTTTG
This sequence comes from Aegithalos caudatus, assembly GCA_013389925.1. Classification (NCBI taxonomy): domain Eukaryota; kingdom Metazoa; phylum Chordata; class Aves; order Passeriformes; family Aegithalidae; genus Aegithalos; species Aegithalos caudatus. The sequence goes on along the minus strand of WEIU01012452.1, from coordinate 234,926 downwards.
ATCCCTTTAAAATGAAGTGCCCTTTAATCCTTAGACACTGGATGTTGTGACAGTCGCTGTGAGGACAAGGGCTGCATTCATGCAGGGACAGCGAGTCCCCAGCACGGGTCCGGGCTGTGGGCATTGTTTGAAACTTTAAATGGATTGCACTGGGATTGATTTTATTCCATGGGATAAGGAGCTCGGGCTCCCTGGGGAGAGGCTTTGAACCCAGGCTGTGGCTGTGCTGGACCCCTGAGTGGGGCAGTCCTGGAGCAGGGATTTGGGAATACAGTCCTGGAGCAGAAGATTTGGAAATGCAGTCCTGGAACAGGGGTTTGGGACTGCAGTCCTGGAGCAGGGATTTGGGAATGCAGCCTCAGAGCAGATATTTGGGACTGCAGTCCTGGAGCAGGGATTTGGGAATACAGTCCTGGAGCAGATATTTGGGAAATGCAGTCCTGGAGCAGGGATTTGGGAATACAGTCCTGGAGCAGATATTTGGGAAATGCAGTCCTGGAGCAGGGATTTGGGAATGCAGTCTTGGAGCAGAGATTTGGAAATGCAGTCCTGGAGCAGGGATTTGGGAATGCAGTCTCAGAGCTGATATTTGGGAATGCAGTCCCAGAGCAGATATTTGGGAATGCTGCTCCCCCAGCTCAGGAGCTGTGCCAGGGAAGCAGAAGGATGCTGTATTTCCAACTGGAAACTTCATCCTCCTCTACTTGCAAATGACCTGAGATTGCACCTACTTGGAAATCAGGAATTTATTTTATGGCAACCCAAAGGGCTTAGTGGCATTAATCCCATTGACAAAAATGCAAATCAGGCCCTAAATCCTTCAGGTGTTTGGTTTGTGCCTTGGCCTTTCCCTTGCTCACTGCCCCGTGTTTGAATGCGTGCCTGGAAAGGGAATTGATGCAGGAAATCCTGCTGGCAATAGGGTTTAGCAGCTATTTGTACCTAATCTGGCTCCTGCAGCAGCGGGATAAAGCAGATGATCTCCCCTGGAACCGGCCCTGGGGCGGTGCCTTTGTTCATTGACAAAACCCTGGCTTATGCTCTGCCCCTGGTTTGTAGTGGGAATCACGGAATCATTAAGGTAGGAAAGGAACCCTAAGATGATTGAGGCCAGCGCTAACCCAGCCCTGCCGGGCTCACCCCGGAGCGTGTCCCCAGTGCCACATCCACACAGCCTTGGAGCACTTCCAGGGCAGTGCCACAACCCACAGCGAGAACCATTCCCTTCCAGCACCCGGGAACGCTCTGCGGTGGGCAGGAGGAATTTTAACAACCTCCTGGGAGCTGTGAGCATCACGGGCAGTGCCTGGGGGCAGCCTGGTGGCCTGTGAGCTCCTGCCAGCAGCTTTGCAGCGGTGCCACCACCCCGGGTCCAGCTGGATACCTCAAACACCGCGGTGTGAGCTGGGGTGGGCAAACACCCGGGAGGAAAGTCAAAGATAAAAGTGTTTGTGCTCCAAACGTGGAGCAGGGAAAGAAATGGCACAAGGACAGAGAAACACCGTCCCAGCCCGAGATGTCAGCAGTGTGCTGGGGTGACCCTTGAATTTACTCCTCTCCTGGAAATGAGACCCCCTGGCAGGAGAAAGGAGCTGTAGGTGTGTGCAGGCAGGAAGAGGATGGGTAATTTATCAGGGTTCATCTGCATAAACCTCTCTGACCTCTGAATTTCCACTTCTTTAGGCTGGTAATTAATCCCTGACATGTTAATTCCCTGAGCACAGGCCAGCTCTCAGTCCCCAAGCCAGATTCACCCACACAGTCCGTGCCTTCCCAACGTGTAACGGTCCGAGGCTGGACTTGTTGATCTTGGAGGCCTTTCCCAGCCTTAATGATTTTACAATTCTATAATTCTACAACATTCAGGTGGAGCCTTGGCTTTCACCACTGCACTGCATGAGCCCCTGGTCTCAGGGTGGAGCGATCAGTTCCAGGGGGGACTTCCAGAAGTGACCAAGAAAATCCCTTACTGCCTGAGTCTCTGCTCTTAATCTCACCATAGCTTCCAACCTTCTGCTTTTAGGATGGCTACATAGATTTTATGGAATATGTGGCAGCTCTGAGCCTGGTGCTGAAGGGGAAGGTGGATCAGAAGCTGAGGTGGTATTTCAAGCTCTATGATGTGGATGGGAACGGCTGCATCGACAGGGCTGAGCTGCTGAACATCATCAAAGTGAGTGGGCTCAGCTCTTCCATTCCTGCCACAGATGGGCATGGGGTGCAGGGAGGCTGTCACAGGAGCTTCCAGCCCAGTGAATTCCATGGTCAATTAGCAGACACTGCCCAAACCTGCTGCTGTGCTCTGCCAGCACTCCCAGCTGGTCCCTCCCGGCTGGAGCTGCCTCCCACACCCCTCGGACACACAGCAGCCCCTGGCAGCTTGCTCAACCCTGTTCACTGAAACTGGGGCTGAGATAAGCTCTTGAATTTAATCTAAGGGTTTTCAAAGGTGAATGGCTTCTGGCTTATCCCAGGATGCCCACTAAATCTTGTAAAGCATTGATTGCCCTTCTAGGTGATTTTAATATTCAGCTTTTTAGACAGGACTTATTCCTGTCGAAGCCTAACTGCCTGAAAACAAGTTTTAGCCCTGACAAAGAGTTTGGCCTTTCATGTCTGGTCATTTGGCCACCTGTTCTGATGGACACACAAACCTGCAGAGCACTCAGTAATTGTCTGTGCCCCTCGTTCCCTGCAGGCCATTCGATCCATCAACCGCTGCAACGAGAAGATGACGGCGGAGGAGTTCACAGACATGGTGTTCAACAAAATCGATATAAATGGAGATGGTGAGGCCCTTCCTTGGGCAGTGCCACTGCTCCTGCCCTCCCCAGTTCCTGCACTCTAGGCTGCCAGAGCAGTTCCTGCTGCTGGATGTCCCAAAACTCCAGGATGGGAAGAGCTGGCTGAGGGTGCTCCCTGTGAAGGTCGAGCTCCCCATCCCCTCTGGGCTGCCCGATGGGACACTGCCCCCAGCCCCTCCTGGGTGGGATCTGGGGTGGGCTTTGGTGCACAATACCCATTGCTGTGACCCCAAATTCAGGGGCTGCGCCAATCCTGGGTGGGGCAGGCAGGGAGGAGCGAGGCTGTGGGGTTCAACAGAGCTTTGTGACTGCGCTCTGCAGGCGAGCTGTCCCTGGAGGAGTTCATGGAGGGCGTGCAGAAGGATGAGATGCTGCTGGACATCCTGACCCGCAGCCTGGACCTGACACACATCGTGAGGCTGATCCAGAACGACGGCAAGAACCCACACGAGGGGGGGCAGGATGCCCAGGCTGCCCAGTAGCTCCTGGGATGCTTTCCCTTGGCCTCCCCCAGCACTGTCACCTCGCTGGGGCTGTGGGGCTGCAGCTCCCCACTGTGCCTGGGCAGCGGGAGGAGAGGCCTCTGCAGGGATGGGCTGCAGAGCTGGGCTGTCCCACATGGATCCAGGGTGGCCTCAGGGCCTCTGGACACTGCTGCTGAGCTCAGAGAGGGGACAGCTGGTATTCCCGAAGCTGTGCAGGTCAAGAACACACTGAGAACACCCCAAAATTCCCACTGAGGCTGTGGCCAACACCCCCTCAGTGGAGTCCAACTAAGGGCTGCCCAGGACTTGGCCCCAGTGAGAGGGGTCCTGGAAAAAGCAGATCTAAACCTTCTCCTTCCATTTGTATTTCCAAAGCAAGAGGTCATTCCTTCCTTCATTTGTTATTATTTGGTGAGCAGTGATTAGTGATAATGTGAGTTAAAACACATGTTTTTATGAGCTAGAGAAAGGGGAGGGGTGAATGCAGTGGCTTTTCTTTGTTGAAAAGCATTAAAAACATTGAATGGTGCCTTTTTTTAACAACCCCCTGGACTGTATGGAAATGTTTCTCCCTGAAGCATCTGGAAGGAAGGAAGTACTTCCAGATAAGCAGAATCAGCAATGCAGTAACCTGAGAGGGAGAAGCTTTGTAGGACTATTCCTGCATGTTTTACCACCTGGCAAACGAGCACCAGGACATTTTGACCCCCATGTCTGTGTGGGTTTGAAAGGGGGGGAGCTGCTACAGAGGGGTGAAACTCAGCTCAGAGTGCCCCTGAGGATTCCTGCCAGGCCCTGGGGCCCATGAGCTCCAAGCAGGACCAGGGCAGTGCCCTGGGGAGCTCAGTTCCCCTCTCTGGAGCCCCAAAAGGGGCAGGGCTGCCAGCCCCACAACGCACAAGGGCGGCTGCGGGAGTGGCCTCACCCCAAAGAGCCCAGGCTGAGCGGGGCTGTGCTCCAGCCGCTCCTGCAGGGAGGTTCCTCACCCGTGGGAAGCAGTCCCAGGCGTGGTGAGGCAACACAGGACACCAGGAAGGATTTCTTGCCCAGCTGAGACTTTTGTTATTTAGCACTGGGTGTTTGCAATTCATAAGCAGCTTCCTGACCATTCTTCCTGTGCGTCTTTTTCACTTGACAGAGTTTTACCTGGAAGCTTTTGCACTTCCAGCCCTATGGTGAACTAATAAAGATGTTTTCCAATATTATTTCAGGTCATGCTTCTTTTCTTTTCCAATCAATCCTTCTGTTTAGTGGCTCACACAAGTACAGAAACAGCTGCTCTGGGGTTGTTGTCAGGCTCACAAAGCACAGCAGCCTGGACAGGAGCCCGTGATGGGCCAACTCATCCACTCCCAGCACTGCAAGAGGGAGCAGCTGCAAGCCCTCATTAGAGGTGGGCTGAGCTGTTTACTCAGTGTAACTCTCCTTCTTGCAGCAAAACCAACTCCCCCGCACACGACCAGCACAAAACCCAGAGCCCTTTGGCCCTGCACCAGCACCAGGAGGGAGCTGAGCTCAGCGTGGGCTTCCTGAGGAGCCTCCCGGGGCACAGACAGCGGCAGATCCTGCCCGAGCTCCCCCAGCCGCTCCTCTGCACCCGAGGAGCAGCAAGAAGCAGCTGTGAGCGGCCAGATTCCCATTTGTGAAGGCAAAGTTACTCCAAAAGGGCTGTCCAGTAGGTTTAGATGGATATTAGGAAGAAATTGTTCCCTGTGAGGGTGGTGAGGCCCTGGAGCAGCCGCCCCAGGATCGCGGTCAGCGTCCAAGACCAGCGCTTGGAGCGGCGGGAATAAATGGGATGAGCTTTAATGCATAGGCAGCGCCCCGCCCACAGCGCAAACAGCCAATGGGAAGAGAGCACCGCCCGATGCCCCGCCCATAGTGGGCGGGGCCTCACAGGCACGCGGTCCCTGAGGGGAACTCGGGCGGTGCCGGGTTCGGATCCCGGCGGGTCCCGATCCCGGTCCCCATCCCCATCCCGATCCCGATCCCGATCCCGATCCCGATCCCGATCCCGATCTCGATCCCGATCCCGGCA
>WEIU01012452.1:216916-229578 GCA_013389925.1 Aegithalos caudatus | reverse complement strand
TCCCGATCCCGGGGCCCTGCCTGCCTCGCTGCCGTCACCCGGAGCCCGCCCATGCCGGTGAGGCGGAGGCAGCCCCGGCGCTCCCTCAGGGCCTGGCGGGGCTCCGGCCGCGCGCATCGAGTTCTCTCCGGGAGTCGTTTATTCCAGGTTATTTTTATTAGGAAGTTGTTTCAAATTCAAGACACAAAGCCGATAAAACGCCACTTCGGAACACATCATAGGGAAGTGAAAGCTAATTTCAGCCACAGAGTTAAGTTTGTTTCCTTTCAAAGCAAGAGGTAATTCTGCCACAGATTTGGCAGCGTGAACCGAAACGCCAGTTCTGTCCAAAATCAGAATTTATGCTGTACCATACACATTATCCTGGAAGTGGTTTGTGTTTTGGAGAACCTCGTGGCTGGAGCACCAATAGAGAGGAAAAAAGATTGAAAAGCTTTATTTATGTACATTTTCTAGGAACAGCATCCAATGCTGTTAATCCGTAGCCTGCAAAGGCTGTACAATACAGCATTTGAAGGCTTAAGACAACTCAATTTCTTCTTCAAGACACATGAAACATGTTTTGTTATAAAACTTATCAGTATCAAGACAAGTGAAATATGACTTTATTGTAGGGATGTCACAGGGCTGAGCCTCATCAGCTGCTGTGTGATCTCTGAGAGGTACCAAAACTGCCTGAGGTTTCCCTGTGACAAAGGAAGCTCCCACTGAAATCAGTTACTTGGAAAAATTAGACAAGGGAAATGTGAACAGGGAGGTTTAGAGACACAACTTACATCAGCAACTTACATCTTTATGCTTTAGAACAAACTGACAGGAGAACAAGAAAATGTGTGATGTGCTTTCAGAATTATATCACCTGGAGGGATCTGATCTTTTGTCACTCTCCTCTGACACAGGTGCAAGGGACAGTATAAATGAGTATTTTTGCTGCCTTATGTGGCAGTAACTCTCAAAAAAATACCTTCAGTTACTAAGAAGCAGAGAAAACGACAATTATATTAAGCACCTTGCAACAGCAGGAAACTACAAAAGACCTTTATCCCTGGGTTCTGTTAAAGGCACTAGTATATGAATAATATGTTGATTTCCAGCTTAATTTATACCAATAACTTAGAGAACTAAACCAGTAACAGGTATTGCCCTGTTCCTGGCATGCAGTGCAAGTATCCCCTAGACCTAAATAACAGTAACCCTAGAGCTTATGCAGGAATGCTCAGAAAATTAATGCCCTCTTTAGAGGAAGAAAAAAAAAAAACAAATCACAAACCCAAAACACTTCAGCAGAAAGTTTGGTGGCTCGAGCCTGAATTTACAGAAGGGTTTTTTTCCTACCACTTTTTCCCATTTTTCTAAGGCACTGGGGTTTTGTTTGTTTTTTTTTTCTGGGGGAGTGGAGGGCTGGGGAAGCAACAGCAGGTTCTGCAAGCTGCCTTGGCATTCAGTGCATCCCAAAGCAGGAGTGGGCATCTTCCAACTTACTCAAAAAATAATAAATAAAATGATAAACTCTGGTCATTACATTCTGGTGCTATGAATTTGAGGAATGAAACCAAATTATGTGAAGATGTGTTTAAAATTAATAGAATATGGTCATTAGGAGGGGGAATGTAACAGAAGAAAAATGCTTTATTTGCAATCAGTTTCTTTCTCTGTAGGGCAACAATCTGGAACCAGTGACTGTGGTACTATTTTTACTGATTTTCCTGGAAAACTGGCTTGTCCCGAGTGACAAAAATGACACTCTACACCAATTTCTTCTTTCTACCAGCACTACCTTGGGACAACACACCCCAGCTGGGCACTACCTGACATCTCTTCAGAGCACAACCATTGTAGGGACAGTCTCAGGGACACCTGGGAGCCAGGAAATTGCTCTGCTGGCTGCTGTGCTAAACTGATGTCCAAGTTTCAGCTCGAGAGCCTCATGGATTTGCTGCCACTGCCATTCTCCCAGCTGAGCCTGACCTAGGAGCAAGCAGCAGAGCAGGGCCCTGTTTCCTGTTCTGGTCCTTGCAGAATGAGGTCCCAGGCCCTGTTTTTAATTAACACCCATTGCTAATCAGCTGGGACAGTGACACATGTGTCCCTGTCACTGACTCATGTCTCCCTGCCAGCCTAAAGCTCAGCCTGGACACGGCTCAGTCAGTGCCTGCCCAGCAGTGCCCAGCTCTTAGTGCAGTGCCACAGCTCTGGCTGCATGGTTGGAAAAGAGAAATTCATGTAAAAGACAGCAAGATGTGTCAACTAAACCAGAGCAGCACTACCCCAAGTCCTGAAGTGACAGAAAACTGATGGGAGTTTGAGTTTCTTTGGGGAATAAGAGATAAAAAATAAATAATAGATAAAGGGTGGTGTATCTCACACAAACATGCACTAGAATACATATATTTTCTGAAATCCCATTTTGTTCCACCGTGTTTTAGTGGAACAAGGACTTGTAAATTCCAAGGCCTCTCAGACAAGTCTATTGGAATGTGTAGTTTAACTGAACTCCTCCCCATCGTGTATGGAACAACTGCATCAGGAATCTGAACTGCTGATCACCAGATCTGCTGCTATGGGGGTATAGTTAGCAAAAAGCTGTTCTCTGAAATGGTGAATTATCTCCAGTAAGCCAAAAATTAAGAGATCCTGAGCCTTTGATGTGAGTTCTTTTTCTGGGGGCAGCCTTTCTCCCTTCCTAGGCTGGTTCGAGAGGAACATTCTCTTATGAATAAATACGACAAATAGAAAAATTAAAACATAGAAACAAACTATGTAAACGCAAGCCCTGAGGTATTTCAAGCACACAGTGTAATTTTTATACCTGACATGCAACCTAAAGGTGCCAGTAAGAAAACTTACTTCACGGCTCTGTAAAAATGTCCCATCCTTCCTTCCTGCCTTCCACCCCCAGGAGAGGGCGAGAGGTTGAGGTAAGAGCCCCGTGGAAGCTGTGATAGTCACAGAAGCAGAAACTGAGGATATTAAAGTGCTGTGTGTCTTTTTCTGACCACTTTTCACTCTTTGTTTGGCTTCCACAGGCCAGTTAGATTCTCCAGAGATCTGACCAAGGGGCTGCTGCTCTGGACTAGGCTCCACTCCTGCACCAGTTTGTAGCCACAGCGAGGCTTTGGGACAAAGGGGCTGCTGAACGTGGATTTTAGTGGCCCCTTGAGCTCACAGTTGGGTTTTTTGGTGTGGCTCAGCCTAGCTTGGGAAGCTTAAGCACACTTTGCACTGCAGTTGGTCCCAAATGACTGCCTGGCCTTGCCAGCTTCCCACCTCTTTCCCCCTCTTCCTTTTAGCCTGGATCTCCTTGGATGTGTTTTCTCCCCCAGAGCTTTCTGCATTTGCATGAAGGGTCCAGTCCTACAAAAAATAAATACCCAGTCTCTGCATGACAGTGAAGTCAGTGGGTCTACTCACATGAATTCAAATTTGCTGGAGCAGGCCCTTAGGCATTAATTTATTTTTTTTTTAATAAAGTCCAATTTTCTTAGTTTTACACTGTTTGGGTTTTGGAAAATAAAGTTACAAAGTGGATCATAGGTCTTATTTTTGACAATGGCATTTGTAGGTATTTACCTAGACAGGTACTGCACATCCAGGGACCTGCTCACATCCAGATGTGTTTGTAAGGAGAGAGAGGCATGTGCTTACACAAAGTCCATACATGTGTAAACTCTTAATTGCACATATACAAACATTAAAAATCAAATTAGTCTACATATAACCTCTGCTTTTTTTTTCATTAAAAAGGACATTTTAAACCCCTTTTTTTGTTCACTTTAGTTTTACTGTAACTAACACAATTCACCTGATCACCTAATGGGATATTTTCCTTTCAGTATGTTAAAACACTGATTAAGATGCATTACAATTATTAAATTGGGTAGAAGAGCACTTCTTGTAAGCTTAGTCTGGAACTCCTGGGGCACAGTTGTGCAGTGACAGTTTTAGATCATTTCTCTCAAGTTACGGATCGTACAGCACAGAACCATGCTGAATATCATGCCAAAGATCTAGAAGAGAAGGGATGGGATTTAGGGATCCACTTATAAAACAGTCATAAAACAATTTGCATATCAGACAATTTGAAGGTCCCTGTGGCAGAGTAGTGACTGCTTCCATCTACAAACCCCAAAACATCAGACAATAAACATGGAAGAGGTTTCACTGATTTTATCAGCTCACACTGGTTTCACTGTTCTTTGTCCTAAATGTCCAGGCAAGCACAGCTGCCCCAAATATTAATGTTATTAACATCAATTTAAGTCCCATAATAACTGTGACTATTGCACAGGAGCGTTCTGAGTTTCAGAATGCTTCTACTTGGAATATGAGACACATTTGGGTAAGAGCAGAGGGTGATTCCAGAGCTCCTGGAGCTGCTGCTGAGCTCTGATTAGTTCCTGTGCTCAAGAGCAAGACTTACATTAAATCTAAACCCCCACTCGTGCCAGGGGACTTGTTGACTAGAGGGAATGATAAAAGCAGAGAACAGTGGGTGTTACCAGAAGCTCTGCTTTTTTGCCACAGGTCAATTCTCCCAAGCAGCTGCCTCCTGAGGCTGCACTGCTACAGGTGGGAGATGGGCAGTAAAAGCTGGATTCATGTCCCCTCCCCACACATCTCCCTAAGGACGGGCACAGCTGAGCTCCCACAGCCCAGCAAGGGGCAGGAACAAGCACAGAAAAAGGTGCAGGTGCATTTCTCTTGCTGAAGAGCTTGTGGTCACTTCAGGACCTTTGCTGTGCCTGAGGTAGGGATGCAAGGGGAGGTGATCCCAGTTCTGGTGTGTCCCTGATGTTATTATCCCTGTCCCACCCCCACTGCCTGGCTGTATTTTTGAGTCCCTTCATGCTTCATACAAACCCCAGGATTGTTTAATATGCACACCATGGTTTCTGTTACCTGCAGAAACCCTTCAGCTGCTTTTCAGCGTCCACATAAATCTGGGAACTGCTCTTCCCAGCAGCTAAAGGAGTGTTTCTTTACTGATATTGTGGCTGCTCTTGCTGCTGGTGTCTGAAAGTGCTGAAAAAAGCTCTGTGCTAAAGCCTGGTGAGCCCCAGCCCGGCGGTGCTGCCGTGTCCTTGGGGCGGGGTGACATCTACCGGCCACAGCTCTAGTGGGTACTGTATCCCTCATTAAACTAAGGAATGGATCCTAAAGGATTGAAAGCATCAGACTGCACTTCTTTTGGCATACATGAAATGCTGCTACAGCCTTTTGCTTTTCAGTTTGGTTCATGGGCACTCTGCTCTCCTACTCTTACAACAAAAGAAGATTAGCATTACTTTGGGCCCTGTCTAAGGACAGGAAATGAAGTTGAAAAGCACAGTCACCCAGCTCTGCTTGCACTGGTGGGGGCAATTCCCAGGGAGAAGGCACACTGGAAGTGATAAGAATTGAGGAATCTCACCAGTTGCTGTGAAACCCCTTCCACAAAGCTTTGAGTAAGGGACAGGGTACTGGGCTCAAGGAGAGATTGGGGAACATGGGTTTACTCACTGTGATGCTAGCAATTGCAATTCCAACAATTCCGACTAAGTGCAGATGAGTATCAATTACATTCTGAATTTCAACCAGGCAGTTCTGTTAAAAGCAAAATGAAAATATTTTTTATGCCTGGAAATCTATATATCAATCAATTCTATCAGCTGTTCTCACTGAACAACACATAAACACAAAAATATTACTGCAATCACCGTCCTAATTCTTGCATTTAAACCTTAGGTTTTGCTGGATAATTTTCCCAGCATCTTCTCTTTTCTGGTGAGGCATCTGTACCTCTTGCCTGGAGAGGCTGACACATGCAAGTAATTTTCTTGTACTCAGTTTTTTTCTCTAAATTTAAATTCCTTTATATAACAGGCCATACTAAATCAGAAGGTTTGATGCTTCATTTTGACATTGAACTCACAAGCAGATTCCAGACAAGACAAAAATGACAGAAATATTTTAACACCAATGAAATTTCTAGTCAGGAGGTTCCATGCATGACTCAGGTGGGCACTTGATAAATTTCAGCCTCCATGGGGAATTTGGGGGCTGTTTTGTTCCCTCCTCTCCCTTTTCCTTTCAGGTGATGCAGCAGGGATGCCACAAACAGGTGTCACAATAGGACCTCCAGCTTAATTCTGCCTCCACTCTGCTCCATTCCATAAGGAATTTTATGCTGGAATTTGCAAGGTAAAAAGGAACTTCTTCCTTTCTTTTACATACAGAATGTCTCCAATTTTACTAAAGAACTGACATGAAGAAGTGAATAGAAGAAGCAGGAGAGAGGACACTTGCCTTTGGCAGCTGGATGTTCTCTGGACAGGGTAATCCTGCTTGTTCCACATTTCCTTTACCACAGCACTGGAGCTGAAAGAGAGAGAGATGAAGGATGAAAGAGGGAAAAACCACAAATATTTTCATACTGAAAGTCAGTAATTACCCTCCTACTGAAAGTGGGACAATAAAAGAATCTGAACAGATCAAGTAACTTTATTCTCTAGATAACCTTATTCTCTATATTTAAACTGCTGCTTCTGGTAGAGTTCCAACTGCGTGGGACAAAATTCTCAAAAATTAGTTTCAGTTATCTGAGGCCACAGCAAACAGCCACATTTGTATTTACAACAATATCCAGAAGGGATTTTTATTACAGTATTTCATAACAAAGCAAACAAGTGGATTTGGGAAAAGCAGATCCCTGGCTTACAAGAAAACAGGAGTTGTTGAAGGGAGAAGGCAGAAAGTCGAAATATCACATACAGAGTTATGGGCAATGCAAAAAGCTACAGCAGAGAATGATGGAATTTTATTTCTGACAGAACATCGTGCTGGGTTTGGAGACAGCAATAAATCAGTTTCAGAGGATTTGTTTTTCCTGTTTGTCTATCTCCCACAAAATGCTTGGAATTCCTCCTTGGGTCAGAAATAAGAGCTCTGGGAGAAGGACAAAAGGCTCTGAGGTTGTGAAATGTTTGTTCTAAAGAACGTGGGAATTGCTGGAAGGAGCAATGGGCTTGCTCTCCATGGGAGGCAGTGTAGACCCAGGCTGGACACAAACAGGATTAAAGAAGCCACAGGTTGTAACTCTGATTCAGACATTCACTGTTTGGGTGGCCTGAACTGTGTCACACACGTGCTTTTGGTGTTTCACTGACTTGGTTCAGCCACACTGTATGTCCTGGGACACAGGTCACCTTTTCTCTGACAGATGCAGACATTTCTCCCTCTCTCTGCACTTGCAAGGATTTATCTGTGGATTTCAACATGCAGAACAGCCATAAGAGTAATTTGTTCTGCACACAGACCAGAAGAATCAGAAATTTCAAAGCCTGGCTAACTGCACTTTCAAATGTAGAGATCCAAAATCCAGAATTCTAACAGAACCCTCAGAAAACTCTCAGGGTTGTGAGCCTCTGACTGGATTTTAAGTACATTCAGTTGTATTTTGCCATAGCTCAGAGGGAGGAGTTCTGGATTCTAATGGGCAGGGTGACAGTGGCTGGGGTGTTAAGGTGGAGGAGCACTCACAGCCACATGGAAGCGATAGATGGTACTGTTGACCTTCCCCACAGGGTTTTTCATGTAGTCCTCATAAGCATCTTCGTAGATTTTCTGGGCTTCCTGTATTGCCTGCAGAAATCAGACTTTCTGAGTGAGTTGCAAGTCAGTCTTACCCCCAATCCAAGACTTTCACCTTGTGTCGTCCAACCTCCAGGGCAAAAAGCTGTGCCTGGTAAACAGCTGTGGTGACTCAAAAGCCAGGAGGGTTTGTGGCCTGGCTCAGAATGTTCATAGGCTCTATTCTGTGCTTTGGTTAAAAACACTGAGTTGGGGAAGTTCAGTGCCTAAATTGGTTTGCCCTTCTCCCAGGCAATACCCTCTTTTCATGCAGTTCTCCTTGATGTTCCTTCAAGGCTCAACCACACCTCCACTTTTTCTTGAACAGAGGAGGCAAAAACATCCTGTCCCAAACTAGTGATAACACAAGCTGTCATTGGCTCCAGCTAAGAATGCCAGAGAGTCTTCCAGGGAAAAGTCTCTTGGAAAGTTTTCCTATGGAAGAGCCAGGTCAGTGGGCACTGAAATCTGTAACTGCCCCAGGTGAGTGGGCACTGACATCTGTAACTGCCCCAGGTTGGGCACTGAAATCTGTAACTGCCCCAGGTCAGTGGGCTCTGAAATCTGTAACTGCCCCAGGTCAGTGGGCACTGACATCTGTAACTGCCCCAGGTCAGTGGGCACTGAAATCTGTAACTGCCCCAGGTCAGTGGGCACTGACATCTGTAACTGCCCCAGGTCAGTGGGCACTGAAATCTGTAACTGCCCCAGGTCAGTGGGCACTGAAATCTGTAACTGCCCCAGGTCAGTGGGCTCTGAAATCTGTAACTGCCCCAGGTCAGTGGGCTCTGAAATCTGTAACTGCCCCAGGTCAGTGGGCTCTGAAATCTGTAACTGCCCCAGGTCAGTGGGCTCTGAAATCTGTAACTGCCCCAGGTCAGTGGGCTCTGAAATCTGTAACTGCCCCAGGTCAGTGGGCTCTGAAATCTGTAACTGCCCCAGGTCAGTGGGCTCTGAAATCTGTAACTGCCCCAGGTCAGTGGGCTCTGAAATCTGTAACTGCCCCAGGTCAGTGGGCTCTGAAATCTGTAACTGCCCCAGGTCAGTGGGCTCTGAAATCTGTAACTGCCCCAGGTCAGTGGGCTCTGAAATCTGTAACTGCCCCAGGTCAGTGGGCTCTGAAATCTGTAACTGCCCCAGGTCAGTGGGCTCTGAAATCTGTAACTGCCCCAGGTCAGTGGGCTCTGAAATCTGTAACTGCCCCAGGTCAGTGGGCTCTGAAATCTGTAACTGCCCCAGGTCAGTGGGCTCTGAAATCTGTAACTGCCCCAGGTCAGTGGGCTCTGAAATCTGTAACTGCCCCAGGTCAGTGGGCACTGACATCTGTAACTGCCCCAGGTCAGTGGGCACTGAAATCTGTAACTGCCCCAGGTCAGTGGGCTCTGAAATCTGTAACTGCCCCATTTTTACATCAGAGGCTCTTTGCTACTTACCACTTTCTTGCCTATGAAGGCAAATACTCCAGCAGTGACCTCACCTGCAAATATCACCAACAGGCAAGCAAAGAACTGCAGAGGAAGGAGAGAATCTCACATGAGTGTAGCTTGTTCAGGGGGGCTGCCAGCCAGCCCCTCGTCCTCCCCAGGCCTCAGCACCCCACCCTGAACCAGAGCTCCTGAGGAGGCTCTGCACAGGGCTGCCAAGGCAGATTTCCTGTCACATTCAAACCAAGGGGAAATGCCAAAAATGTGGCTCAGAGGGAGCTTCAGGAAAATCAGAGGGTAATTCCAGGGAATACATCACAAGGGACAAGCAAGGGCACCTCCACACGTGTGCCAGCTCTGCAGGAGCATGGTGGCTGCTGAGTCCAGAGAAATTGGATTAGCCAATAAAAGGACATAAGAGGTGTTGGACTGTAAATATCTTTCCATTAATGACACCAAGCACTGAATGCTTTGGGTGGTTTTCTTGCACAGCCCAGGCCCTGGAAACCTTTTACTCACTGTTCCAATTAAGCACTGGGACTCCCGTGCTGCTCCACAGCACCCGAAAAATCCAACTGCTGACATGATGGCCCCTGCTCCCACCAGCACATAGAGTCCTGTGGAAATCAGAGCCAGGCAACAATTTCAGAAGGTTTCTCTCCCAAAAGAATGCTACCTGTTTCATCATTTACACCAATTTACAGATATAACAAGGTCTCTGGCTCTCACAAAAGTGGTTACACAGAAAAGGTTTTCTGACCACAGCAGGAGAGCAATGCTTTCTTCAGAATTCTTGGAGAATTAAATAAGACAATTTGAGATTAGCTCAGTTGGGTTAGAGCATGGTGCTAAAAACAGCAACTTTGCAGGTTTAATTCATGGATGGACCATTCACCTGATGATCCTTGTTGGTCTATCCCTTCCAAGTGAGAATATTCTGTGATAAGAATCTGTGAGTTCCACCTTCCACGTTTGCTGTCCCAAGGACAGCTCAGTGCAAGAAGAACAAGCCTCATACCATCCAGAAGCCTCTTACACCTCTGCAATAAGCAATATAAGGCAATAAAAATATCCCAGCTTTGCTAGAGGGCTTATTTCTGGGAATCCTGGGGCTGGAAATGTGCTGTGCTGTTCTGCAGGGGGGGAACAGAAAGAAACATGGGAGATGGCAGCATAGCCCCATACAGATTTAGGACCCCAGCTGCAACCTGACCCCTAGAAATACTCTGATTCAACAGGTGTTTTGGTTTTGTTTTTATTTTTTTGCATGGGCTTTATCTAGGACAAAAGGAAATCAGAGCAGTTTTTCTTTCCTCACTTGTGAATGTT
Source organism: Aegithalos caudatus (assembly GCA_013389925.1). Lineage (NCBI taxonomy): Eukaryota > Metazoa > Chordata > Aves > Passeriformes > Aegithalidae > Aegithalos > Aegithalos caudatus. Next base: position 219,217 of record WEIU01012452.1, on the reverse strand, counting down.
TTTTCATCTGTGCTTAAGGCAACACACGGGTTCCTGTGGGGATCAGCTCCCACCAGACCACAACCACGGGGCTGTGCCTTGGCTCTGGTACGGTGTGGGTGTAATTCCAGTCCTTGGACACGCAGGGATCTGCTGTGCCAAGCCACTGCTGGGGAAAAGAGCTTCATCTTCCTTGTCCTCGTGTCCTTGTGGTGAGGGACAGAGGAGCTGCAGGCACAGTGCACTAGAGGGCACAGTGAGCCTTGCTCCTCACTATCCAAACTTCCACTGAGAGCCTTTAGTGTGCTCAGTTACCAGTGTAAACATTATTATAAAATCCGACCCAGGGTTAGCAGAGCTGCTGGAATTTGCTGTCAGCAGGCCTTGTGTAACCTGGACTAAAAAAATCCTACAGAAGACAATTTGCAATTGCTAGGAAAATGTAAAACCAGGCAATGTTTGAGTGCAGAGCTTCCATGCAGCTGCTGTGCCTGCCACATCACCCTCCAGTCTGTGTCTATCCCTGAGATCCTTCTCCTCCCCTCCCTCCTTCTGCCCCACTTCCTGCTGGATTTATTGCTAAATAGCAATAAAACAATTACAAGTAATATGGCTCTGCCCTACTAATTGTAATATACACGGTGCTGGGGGGATGCTGTTTGCTGTCTGTGTTGGCAGCTCTTATTCCATGTTTTCTGGATTTTTAGTGCTCACTCCACTTGCTGGGACTGAGCATTCTTCAGGCTCTGCCTGTACACATATTCACAGCACTGGTTTTTACTGATGTACAAAGATATTTATGGCTCAGGGGAGAAAGGTCAGCCAGCCCTGATGGAAGATGAATTGGAAAAGACAAAAAACCCTCGCTCAGGTGCAGAACCTGGTGCTCAACAGCCAAACACCAACACTGCCATTTCCTGGGATCTCCATGGTAACAAACACTGTAATTACAAAGAAGTTTCCTGGACGTATTCAGTGTGTCACTCCCTACTCCTGTCCCTGTACTTATCTGGCCACTTAGCAAAGATAAATTTGAGTAAGGACACAGGAAAGGACTCTTCCCATTTCTTTGTGTTGTTTGCAGCTAGGAAAGACAAAGCTCAGTGAGTCTCAGGGGCTGAGACCACTTTCAGGAATTTGCATTTGCATTTGTCAGAGAAACAGCCTGAGCATTTCACTGGCATGACTCAGAGCTAAACCACTACCTCAGTGAGAACTTCCCTTTTAAGGCGTGTTACAGGAAGAACTCACACCAGCCACTGAACAAAGCTGAGCCCCACAGCTGAGCAGGCCAGGAGTTAAAATCCACCTCCTTCCATCTTCTGCTCAGGAGACTTCATCCCACTTTGTCCTTTTCAGCCTGGGACTACCACTTGCAGATACCCAGCTATTTCTAGATGGAAAATTATGTTGACACTTTAAAATAGATCTATTTTTACTTTTCTACTATATATACACACGTGTAACCTTTCACACAGGAATGAAACTTGTGATTTTGGGGTTGTCCTGAGGCCGGGATTTGGCCTTGATGATCCTTGTGGATCCTTTCCAATCCTGAATATTCCATGGGACACACAAAGAATAGCTTGAAAAAAACTCCAAGGGGCCAAGTTACCTCTCAGCTTGCACTGAGACTTGATCCAGCACCCACATCCAGGGATGCTCAGTGGAAGGTGACTTCTAGAAAGGACGTCGGGATGGAAATGTTATAATTTATGGCTTAAACATCTTCATGAAGGATTTTTGCCTATTGTAGCAGAACTGCATTACCAAAGCTGCAGAGAAGACCAGGACACCCTGACTAAAGCCCTGCTGGAGATGAGATAAAGTGGCTGAGCTCAGGTGTGGGATACACTCACCGAGGGATGGAGCTCACCCCCCTGGGGGTGGGGACCGCAGCCCCGGGGCCATCAGCGGCCAGGCTCGCACCAAGGGGCGGGAGGAGGAGAGGTTTGGGTGTGCAGTGAAAAATCCCCTGCTCAGAGGCACTGAACGCCCATCCTCGCTGAGCACCGGAGCCCGGCTGTGCCCCTGCACCCCGCGGGGGACAGCAGAGCCATGACCCAGCGCAGGGGTCCCCAGAGCCTGCACAGAGCACTGCACATGATGCAACACATCCAGAGCCTTGCAGGCACACCGAGCCACACTCAGGAGGCACAGGGGCCTTCCCTCCTGCCCAAAACCTTTGTTAATCCACTGGATTTTGTGCTTTGCAGCAGAGGAGCCTCAGCATGCAGGGGAGCAGATGGAGCAACGAGACATCATTGAGACCCTCGGATGGGTGATGTGCTTCCACCTAACCCTGTCACTCTCTCCATGTCT
>WEIU01012452.1:204066-216738 GCA_013389925.1 Aegithalos caudatus | reverse complement strand
TCCCTTCCCTTCTTCACCTCTTTTACTTATCTATTTTTTGGCACCAATACCTAACCTCGTTTGGTTTTAACAATATTCTGGGGCTGGATTTTGAACCTTTTTGCTTTGATCTGTTTTATTCACAGACTTAGTTTTCTTTGCTCTTCTGTGTTTAAACTGGTTTGTAACAATAATAAAGCTGTAGATGCAGAAATATCCTGGATGGTGTAAGTATGTAAGACAAGGATCTGGTATTTCTTAGTGGGCTGTACACAGCAACATTGACATGATCACCTCAAATCCTTTATAAGAATAGGCCTAAATTTAAAGTCTAAGTTTAAATTTAGAGGCTCTCTAGAGAGAAAAAAAGCAAAGGGTGGCAATGTCTGGCACACAGCCCTTGGAATCCCAGCCTCACCTAAAGCCACCAGGCTCTGAGAGCTGTCAGGGTCAGCAGTGAAAATCCAGACATTTGTGACATTAACCACACCTTTCCTTGCAATAGCACCCAGTGTCCTTAATACCTCAGCTTCACTGAAACCCATTCCTTCCCAAAAAGCAGGATGGAAAGCTTTAATCAGCTCCTGTTCATCAGCACTTCCATTGTAAAATACAAAGCCTTGGCATGGCCTCCAACTTGGCATCTACAGCACAGCAGGGAAACAACAATAAAAAATCAGTTTATAGCCACAAAATGGAACAGGTTTGAGAGCTACAGACTGACACAAAAAATTCACCACAAAGCTCAACATGGCAAAAAGAAGAGTGTGAGTCAGGTCAGGGTAGAGAGTTTGTTTTGCTGAGTGGAAAATGATGAGAAGATTGTCCAGCTGCAGCTTTTTGTGCAGCAGAAGGAAAAAAAAAAGGTAGAAAGGAAGTAAAGGTTTGTGGCCTTTGTGAATTTTTTCCTCTCACCTCTGTTCATTTCCTGTAATTCTGCTTTTCAGTCTGTGTGTGCTCATGAAGAGAAGGTTTGGCAGCTAAATGGAGAGCAGGGAATGCAGAGAGCAGAAATGCTGCTGTGGCATCATGAGAGCCAAACTGGCCCCAGTGACAGAGCTCTGCCATCTGTGATTGCCCACACGTGGAATATTTATTGCACCTGCACTTAGGACCCACAAACAGGTCAGTCTCAGCCCCTGAATGCAAAGGGATGAAGAGGCACATTGTAAAGATTCAAATCCATGTGCAAATCTGTCAGAAAATTGGATGATTTAGGCAGACACTGATTACTGAGGGGCTTCTGGAGGAAACTGGAGCTCCTTTATAACCACAAGAGGATGAAAAACAACATGTCACAGGGCTGGGGATTTTTGGACAGAGCCCATTATCTTCAATTTTTTTTTTTTCTTTTTGGTGAGGAAATATTGAGGTTTTGGGGTGTGGTTTGTTTTGCTGTGCTGATACCACCCCCCAGTTTCTTATAGATGTGAAGAGAAATGAAGACTCCTTTTAGCAGTGAGTCAAGTGAGAGAACACCTGATAACAAATTGATTTCCCTTCTGGCTGTAACTTAGTGAGTGGAAGAGGGGAAGCCCCTTCTTCTGCCATTGTTTTATTTTGCAAAGGCAAATTTGGAAAGCCATAAAGCAGCAGCTTTTCTGTATATTTGATGTTTTTGATTCATCCCATGGGGAAAATCACTTTCCTGAAAGGAAATTGTCAAATGGGGATATTCCCTGTGAAAATCCCAACAGGAGGAATTCCCATTTTCTACCAGACTCTGCTTTGCAATTACAAGAGGAATTAAAATATTATCTGCCAGTCTCAGAGCATCCTGTGGCCCCCAGTAGTGAGGAATGGCAAATCCACAACCCAGCAGATCTCTGGATCAGCCTCAGTGCTGGTGGCACAGAGTTCTTCCCTAAGACATTTCTCTGGATATAAGGACACATCCCTTCTTGGGCAGTACTTGGAGAAAGGAGAACTGCAAGCCTGAAAAAGGACCTTGAAAAGGATCAAGGGATTCTGTGTGTTACTTCTGAGTGAACAAAACCTCTGTGATTAGCAATGGTACAGAATTCCATCTCTGCAGAGCAGATAGAGGAGAAGGATGGGATTTTATAGCTACTGGCTGCAAAATATTTTTATATATATCAAGAGTGAGGGAAGGATCAGCCTGGGCTGGAAGAGGTCTAATTTCAGAAGAAATTAGGTCTAATTTCTGGAAGAAAACCCACTCCCAGAGCTACTTTTGTTTGTTTGTTTGTTTTTCCCCAAGCCTCACTGAAAGTCTGAGGCACAAATCCCTGCCTGGAGCCTGCTGCAAAGAGCAGGAGCAGACAAACACACCCTGTCTCTGTCTGGCTTTATTTCACATGGGTTTCTTGTTTACCTGGCTGCTATGGGCACTTTCCATTTGAAATAATTCTCTCTTTTTTTTTTTTTTTTCCTCTCTTTTGGGCTGAGTAAATAACACTGAACAAACCCCCAACTGTTCCCACTCCACAGAGAGAACAAGCAGCTCTGTTCTGGGGTGAGGGACCCAGCAGCAGCCACAGCAGAGCCCAGGACCCAGACTGGGCTTGAAGGGATTTTCCTGGGGTTGTGTGCTCCTTGCAGCCCAGGAGGCAGATCTCCTCCTCCACAGAAGGACTGAGGCTCTCCAGCCTTTAGGAGAGCACCAAGGAACCTCCAGCACAGACACACTCCTGGAAAATATGAGAAACACACGTGGGAGTTGGGAAAAAAACAGCCAGACAGGGACATTTGTGTGTGTGGCACCAAACTCCTGAAACAGGCTTGGTACTAGAAATTTCCATTGTATATTTATTTATAAAATACATTTATAGAACTGGAGAAAAGCTGCAGAGGCCTCTAAAGTGACATGAATTCCTGGAGAAGTGGAGCATATCCTTAATTTGAGGATAATGGATGTATCCAATTAAGTGTCTTGTGTGAATTCAGCAGGGATTTCATGGTTAATCTTCCTGGAACCACAAAAGCATTACAGGCACCAGCCAGTTTGGAGGCTTCTGCTGATGCACAAATCCTGAATTTCAATTTAAAAGCAGCCTCACTCTAAGGTAACATCCCAGTCCAGTTCCTCCTTTTCCCCCAAAACACCAGCCCTTGTTACAAATCTTGCTCACATGCATCCCAGAACCCTAAATAATTTTTATAGCCCAGCTTCACTGGAGGCAGTGTGCTCCCAAAGGCTCTGTCAGTGTCTGCCACCCCCACAAACTGCTCTGAACTCAGGTGTCACCAACACACCTGTGCCAGCTGGAGCTGCCCTACCCTGGCTGAACTTTGCAGAGCCCTGTGGCAATGGATTCGACAATTTAATGAAGTGAAAAGTGTGGGAACACTTCCTCCCATGGGAGCTGTTCAGAGTGCACACTGTGGTCACAACCATATGGCCAAATGTCTTGGTACTTTTTCTAGTTTTGTTGCATCCTTTTTGACCAGAACCACAGAAAGTTCAGGACACTGAGTGCACTGGAAATGTACACAATGACGTTAAGATTTTTCAGCTGGATTCCCATTTCCTTTCTTCATAATTCCTGACATTTATATGCCTGTTTGACTGCAGTAAGCAAAGCACTTTGTTGTCAAGAGCAACTGATAGTGACTCTAAGATCATGTTCCTGTGTGGCTGTAGCTCATTTGAAGTCTGTCAGTGTTTGTACTGCTTACATTATCTGTTACCACTTGCATCACTGTTGATACTGTATTTCTTCTGCCTTTGTAATACTCAGTCATTTGGTATTCTGAAATCCTCTCGTGATTCTCTGCAATGCTCTCTAGATTAGGACACTCTGGATAATCCTGTGTGTGCATGAGCCAGCTCAATAACCCTCCTGAAGATGTTTTTGAACTGGCACACCCCAAAAAGGATCCTGAGGGCTTTTTTGGTTGCTGGTTTGTTATTTTTTCCAGAAGACAAAAAGCTTTCCTCTTAATGGCTTCAAAGTGAACAGTCCAAATGTATTTACAGCTGTGTCAGAGTGAAACAGCACAGGACATTTCCTTTATGGGAGTTATAATGGGTTATACTGGTTTGCTTATTATGTAGAAACTGCCTCAGAGCATGTAGAGCTCCTTTGGAAGAGAATGTATGAAAAAGGAGCCTGAACAACCCTGGAGTGTGGGGTGCTGCTCCAACAAGAGGAATCACGGAATCATGGAAGGGTTTGGGTTGGAAGGGTCCTCAAAGATGATGTAGTTCCAGCTCCCTGTCATGGGACACCTTCCACCATCCCAGGCTGCTCCAAGCCCTGTTCAACCTGGCCTTGGGCACTTCCAGGGATCCAGGGACAGCCACAGCTGCTCTGGGCACCCTGTGCCAGGGCCTCAGCACCCTCTGAGGTTAATACATTAATGTATTAATGCATTAATGTATTGATGTGTTGATGTATTGAGGTATTGATGTATTAATGTATTGATGCATTGATGTATTAATGTATTGATGTATTAATGCATTAATGTATTGATGTGTTGATGTATTGATGTATTGATGTATTGATGTATTGATGCATTGATGTATTGATGTATTAATGTATTGATGTATTAATGTATTGATGTATTAATGCATTAATGTATTGATATATTAATGTATTGATGTATTGATGCATTGATGTATTGATGTATTGATGTATTAATGCATTAATGTATTGATATATTAATGTATTGATGTATTGATGCATTGATGTATTGATGTATTAATGTATTGATGTATTAATGTATTGATGTATTAATGCATTAATGTATTGATATATTAATGTATTGATGTATTGATGCATTGATGTATTGATGTATTGATGTATTAATGCATTAATGTATTGATATATTAATGTATTGATGTATTGATGCATTGATGTATTGATGTATTAATGTATTGATGTATTAATGTATTGATGTATTAATGCATTAATGTATTGATATATTAATGTATTGATGTATTGATGCATTGATGTATTGATGTATTGATGTATTAATGCATTAATGTATTGATATATTAATGTATTGATGTATTGATGCATTGATGTATTGATGTATTAATGTATTGATGTATTAATGTATTGATGTATTAATGCATTAATGTATTGATATATTAATGTATTGATGTATTGATGCATTGATGTATTGATGTATTAATGTATTAATGCATTGATGTATTAATGTATTGATGTATTTCACATTAATGCATTAATGTATTGATGTATTAATGTGTTAACAACCAGCCACGTGCTGGGGACACCCAGGCATGGGAAGCACCTTGTTTCCTTTTACTCCCTGCAGGACCAGGGGCAGGTTTATCCCCAGTCACCTCCTGCTCTTTCCAGAGAGCTCCAGGTGTTGCTGTGGTGAGCTCTGGGCTGGCCCTGGGCAGCCTGACCAGGACAGGGACTCCTGGAGCCTCCCAGGGCTCAGGGCACCCTGGTGCTGGCAGGGCTCAGCAGTCACAGCAGTGCCACCAGTGAGCAGGAACCAGGGTGGAGAAGGAAATGGGTAACTGTGGGTTTGGCTGCTGCTCTGGGCTGGGACTGGCTGGCTTTTACACAGCCACAGCAGGGAGAGGAGAGTGGGAGAAGTCACCCAGGAGGACAATTTAATGGGCAAAAAGCATAAAGTGCATTATCATGCTTAAGTGATTAAAGAAAAAAAGCCTCCTGAACCTCAGCATCTTACAAATATACAGCAATCACCCAGAGGCAGATGACAGATTGTTCCATTAGGCTAAATTAGCTTGTTTGGTCAGAATTGCCTTTATTCTGGCCTTTTTTTCTGCCAGGGGGAATACTCTTAGGAACTGCTGCAAGGTTTGTGATCCAGAACAGGGACTGAGGCCTTTAGAACAACTTTCATTTCAAGTAAGGTTTTCTCAGGGGGTGGGAGTGGTGGTATCATGTTTTTAAAGCCAATTTCCAGTGCAGCAGGAAAGGGCCACTATCAGCTTTTTCTAAAACACTCTTCCTGAGTGGCAGAAAATGAATGCTGCACACAAGATGATAGGAAGAAAGACAAATTCATTGCTTAAGTCTTAAGTACAGACTAAAATCCTCTCCAATACACGATGGCAGGATCATTTAATGCTCTTCTTGTGGTTTCACATCTCTACACAGGGGCTGCTTTGCCAACAGCTCTCCTTTTAAAGGCTGGTAGAGCTTGAGAGGTGGTGGATTTAGGAGAGAAAATCCTGTTGAGTAAGGGTATAGTGCTTGACTCCAAAATACATGAGTAAACTTGAACAAAGTGAGGCACAGGAGCAGAGAACTGCAGTTCACATGGATGGAACTCCAGCCAAGTCCTGTTTGTATGGGCATCCACTGCTATGGAGAAAAACTACTAATATCCTTCAGCTCCAGACATGACTTCATATCCTAAGGCACGCTCCATCTTAGTGTACCTTTCAAAGCCAGCAGCATCACTCCTGCTCTCATTGACCCCAAGAAAAAGCCACAATCACCCTAAAACTTTTGTCCACAGCTGTTTTGGCCCCGATGGATCCACAGATTGGATCATGGGAGTGAAATAAGGAGAGCAGAAAAGAGGAGGAGGGTTGTGAGCTCTGGCTGTGCAGAAGCAACATTTCAGGGCTGAGAAAGAGCCACCCAGACTGATTTGTTTGCATTCATCAGGTTTTGTTACCATTCCTGAGGGAGTTTGTTGAGTGCATGCACTTCACTTTTACTGGTGCTGGCAGGGATGGGACCCTCTGCACTTCATTTCTGAGGAACACAGAGTTTGTCCTGCCTGTTGCCCTTTGTCCACCAAAAGCAGAGATGGAAGAATGGGAGTCTGGAACTGATCCTTAAAAAGTCCCCTTGTCAGTTTTTGCTTCACAAGTGCTCTACTTGCACTCAGCAGCACTTGGTCTGCACTAATGTGCTTTAGTCACTCTTAAAATTAAGAACAGCACCACTACAAGGAGTTAGTTAAGGACCAAGTAATTGTGAGACAGCAATCCTGACACCCTAAGTTCCCACAAGCATCTTATTTCCTTCTGACTGTTGCAGACCTTCCTGCCCAGGAAAAAATTTCCCAGTCTTGGTACAGGAGTCTCCATAAGATGAGCAATCCTGAGGGAATTCCCTGAATTCTACAGATCTTTTCTCCATTCGATCAGTGCAGTGTCACAGACAAGTCAGATAAAAAGGAATCTGCCAGCTCTGGACCTTTGCTGAAATTATCCTTTTTTCCTTTCACTTTTTCTCTCAAGTGCAGCTAAGAGAGGGATCTGTGAACTCTACCAGAGCTGAACTGCAGCTGAACAGGGAAGCCACAATTCTGCTTCACCACTTAAAGCACCGGCACAAAAACTGTACTGTGAGATGGAGTAACATAAAAATATATCCCATTGCAGGGGGAACTCCAAAAGCTGGGGAGCTGCAGGGAGGGGATGTCCCATTTTAGGAGCCTGCTCCAGTGTAAGATATGTCTGGTAAAATGTTTGGAGACTGCGTGGGTCAAAGAGTTCCAATTCCAACCTTTTCTGTTTCAGGTTTTTCACTGCAAACTGCAATGGGGAATATGGATCACCAAACACAAAACCACAAGCAGCAGAAAGCTAGGAACACATATGTGCTTGCCCACAGCCCTGCTGCCTGTAAGCTGTTCTCCAACCAACAAAAACATCTCAGTGGCTGGAAAAGATGAACAGGCCTGGTTGCCAAGTCATGGCCTGAACTATTCCAGGGGCAGAGAAGACAGCTGGACTGCTGGTAAAGAACAGGGCTATTTAAGGAGACTCACTCTGGCCTAATGGAAAATGCAAGGATAGAATTATCAATTATTTTACACTAACCCAACATTTCAGATCCAGGAAAAAAACAATCACAAGGAAGCAGAAGAGAGAAGCTGGTTAGATTCGGCTGGCAGCTCAGTCCAGGTACAGAAAGAGCAGAATGTGCTGGCCTTTAGAAGAAAGAAAATCAACTGTTTTTCAGAAGATGGTGATTCTGGAGTGTCTTCAGCCTACAAAGCAAACTCCAAATGCACCTGCACTGTTGTTCCAAGCACTGACACAAAGCTGATGTGATAACAGGGCCTTGGGTTACCACAAGGAGCCACAAAAGCCATCAGTGGAACAGAGATAAAGAAATTATTTTTGGATGTATAGCTATATGCTGATATTTTAAGTCACACTGCTGATCTGCTTTCTCTTTCAGCCCTCAGGGCAGCTGCTCCTGGTGTGCTGCACAGTGTTCCATATTAAGAATTCCTATGCAAAACCCTGGCTGCCACCCAGAAGGCATGTTAGAGAGCAAACACACAGAGCCAAATAAACAACAGTCCCAGAGACTCTGAGAAAGGCCCAACACACAGCTTCCAAGGGGAACTCTGAGCTGGAATCTCCTAGAGAGGGAAAGCTCTTCAGCATGACCTTCAAACACAGCTTTGTCTGCTGCAAACCCCACTGTAACTGAATTTCTCACTGTCCTTTTACCAGGGCCTTGGTCCCAGACTGTTGCCAGCCCCAGCATGGCTGTGCCATCAGATGCTCAGGAGTCACACCAGCATTTAGCAGGATTTGTAATGAGGGAGGGAGGGCAGCAGAAAACTCTTTGGTTTTCTTTCACAGGAATGCTCTGTTCAGTGCCTATTACAATAAAGGGCAAAACTTTTGCTTCAGAATTCAGTTCAGAGTGCAAGTTTCAAAGATTTCTGAACATGTCTGTGCCCTGTTCCTCAGCACTTCCTCTCACTGTTCCATATTTCAACAGGCAGCTCTATAAATACGTGTGGCAGCCCAGGAGCTGAATGTCATGGTGTCTGATGAAACTTTTACAAGAACGTTCCCCAGGACTTCCCAAAATTAACAACTTAGAACAACTTTTGTAATTTCTATACAGGGCATGAGCAGACTACATCTTTTGGAGATTTAAATGCACATGCACCAAAGAATATCTTGTTTACACTGCGTGTTCCAGGCTGTACTGGAGCTGTGGTGCTTATTCACAGCACAGGATGTAGCACTCTCTGCCTTCCAACAAACCAGCAGAACTTGATTCTGAAGGCCAGAACATCCTTTTATCTTGTTTGCTCTCCTGGGACAAACATAAGTAGATCAGGCAGGGAAGCATTCCAATCTACAGCACAGGGAATTCAGCAGGTATAAACTGGATCTGGAAATGAAGTTGGTGATTTAATATGCTGCTGTCATTGCAGCTCAGATGTAAGAGAAAGAGTAAATCATACTTCCTGGCTCTCTGGAGCTGCTGCAGGGTGTCTTACAATAACCCTCAGGTCCCAAACAATGTTTCCATCTGAATGGTTTTATTCAGCCTCACAAAATCCCACAGAAACTTTGCTGGACATAACATTCTCCCCATCTATTCCCACTGCTGCACATCCAGTCCTGTGCCTCTAGCCTGGCTGCAGATGTTAAAGAAACCTGGGCCTGGGGCTGTGCTGGATCCGAGTCCAAGTCTCCACTGAGAGAATTGGGGTATTTAAGGTACCTGCACAGTCCTGGAGTGAGGTGTAACTGCTGCAGGGCACCTCTGGTCAACTCCCAGTCCTCCCACCCTGTCAGAGTGGTTTGATGGCCAGGGCAGGATCAGGTGTTCACTCACACCTGGCATTTGTAGATAGCAAAAACGTTTGCACCAATGGGATTTTATTGGGTCCATCTCCAGGGGTGATGTAATAATCAGAAAAAAATCCAACATTTTGGGTGTAAAGGTATGCTACAGTTGCCAGTGACAGAGAACTGCAGTTGCTGGCAGTCTCAGACAGCTGCTATTTAAGGGTATCTATGGATATGAAACACAGGTGGCATTTCCCAAAAAATTCACCTGGAAATCCCAGGGAGAAAAAAGTTATCTTAAATGCTAAAATTAGACATGACTAATCCCAGTTCTGTGGGTACAGGAACTACCTGACTCCTGCCCAGGTTGGACAAACAGCTCCTGAGATGACTGAACACCAAGCAGGTTCACTTTTCAGCTGTTGGAAGAATTTGTTCTGACACTTCAGTCCCACTGAGGCCTCCTCAGGGAGAACTGCTGAGCAGAATTTTGCTGCTGTCCTGGTTCTTGAAACATTCTGAAAGGACACTTGTTTTGTTGGCTGGCAGCTGCACAGAAAACTCTGGAGGGATCTATTGGTGAGCCCCACAAGTCTCTGACCTGTCTCACCTTCTATTCTGAGAGTATTAGCACAATTCACTTAGGATATGTGGGGACTGGATCTAATCCAGGAGAAGAGATTAGTTAGGTCTGAGGAAGTGAATGCCAAGCAGAGAAAGGTGAAAAGCCATCACACACATGGCACACAGCACCAGAATATCCAGTTTTGTGCAGGTCAGCCCAGGAATTGTTGACTTTCCTATAAGCCAATGTGTAAGGTGTGTAAAGCTGGAGGCTGCTGCCCTCCCAGCACTGGAACTTACCCATGAAGAAAAGTTCTGGGGACTTTTTGTCTGTAGCAAACTCTGCCATGGGCCCACCAAAGCGCAGCCAGAGCCCGAAGGCGATGACAGCCAGTCCTGCCAGCTGCAACACAAACACAGCAGTCAGTGACAAAGGCATGGAGAGCATCACAGGGGTGCCTTGGCACCCTGTGCTTTCTTGAAATCCCACAGCTCAGGTTTGCACTGTCAGAAAATTCATGCTGCACTTGCCAGGTCTGATAACAACAAATTCCTATTACAGTGCAATGTACTTTTATTCAGCTCTTTGGTGTAGTGGTGCTCCTGAACTCACTAGTGACTCTCAAACTTTTTCAGTCATTTAATCATCAAAACTGGGCCTGAATTTTCATGAGACATGGAGTGGGGCAGGGGACCCCCACCAAAACTAGGAGGTACAAGGATTGTTACTGGGTAGGTATCTTGGATCACAGAAATTACAATCCAGTGATAGATGCTGTCAAGTGCAAGGAAAAATTCCCTTTAATGTGAACAAGACTAGGTCACAAAGCAGTGTCACAGCATGTTTGAGGGGAAAGATCTACAGGTCTTTCTTTAGGTCTCAGTCTCATCACATGCCAGACAGATTATCAGCCTGCCAAGCAGAGCTGTGTGACCTGGCAGAGAACTACAACATCCTGCAGGATCAGTGCTGTGTGTCCTGCAGGCATCTCCAGCATCCCTCAGGATCAGTGCTGTGTGTCCTGCAGGCATCTCCAGCATCCCTCAGGAGCAGAGCTGTGTGTCCTGCAGGCAGCTCCAGCATCCCTCAGGAGAAGAGCTGTGTGTCCTGCAGGCAGCTCCAGCATCCCTCAAGAGCAGAGCTGTGTGTCCTGCAGGCAGCTCCAGCATCCCTCAGGAGCAGGCACAGTGTCCTGCAGGCAGCTCCAGCATCCCTCAGGAGCAGAGCTGTGTGTCCTGCAGGCAGCTCCAGCATCCCTCAGGATCAGTGCTGTGTGTCCTGCAGGCATCTCCAGCATCCCTCAGGATCAGTGCTGTGTGTCCTGCAGGCATCTCCAGCATCCCTCAGGAGCAGAGCTGTGTGTCCTGCAGGCAGCTCCAGCATCCCTCAGGAGCAGAGCTGTGTGTCCTGTCAGAGAGCTCCAGCATCCCTCAGGAGCAGGCACAGTGTCCTGCTGCTGTCCAGGCCCAGAGCTCAGTCTGTGGCACCTGCACAACCTGGACAAGGCTCACAAACACCTGCTGCTTCCCATGTGGGTGCCAGCCTGGCACGGTGCTCCCCTAACCTGTCCTGCATTCCTTGGCTCTTGATCCATTGGCACAGCTCCACAAGCCAAGAGAGCAGGCAGTTGTGCAGCTGGGGAGCTCGGGATCCTGGCTTTCCTCACAGATGTGTCCTGGCAGAGGGTGAGGGTCCCCTGCCACCCTGTCACAGCATGGGGACCTCCCTGCTGGCAGCCTCGGGCTGCCAGGGCCTCTCCAGGCTGTGGAGTGTCCCTGGCAGCTCGGGATGAATGTCCCGGCCAGCTGAGGAGATGGTTCCTTCCATCTCAGCGAAAAGGCAGATAACAAAACACAGTACTTGTCACTTTTGAGAAACAAATAACACAAAGCTTTGTCCTTCTGCTGCCTCACAGCTGCAGCTGGGCAGCATCACTCTGCCCCTCCAGCTCGAGCACAGCAGCACTGTGTCCCCGGAGCACGCAGTGCTGTCACCACGAGGGAACAGCCTTTGGTTTAACTGTGCTTCAAGCATAAAGGAGACAAAAGCCCAAAACTGCTTGGTCCAGAGAGGCTGAACAGGATGACTTTGTGACTTCTTTTAAAAAGACCCCAGTGAATCAGAAGGAAAGAAAAAGACGTTTAAGAAGATAACATTGCTGATTGTTTTCTGGAAAGCTGAAGGGAGAACAGAGCATGAGGGAAAGTGAGAGAAGAGAAAGCGTGAATTCAGCTGCGTGGAACTGTGAGACTATTGAAAAGGTGCAGTGAGGGAAGAATGGACACAGCATTCCCTAAATCTCTTGGGGGTGATGCGAGGACTTTGTCTTAGGATGAACTTGTAGCAGCTGTCGGCTCCCTATTTGCAACGACATTAGTAAAAAGTGATGCTGTGAAATGTTCTGCTCACTGCACTGGGGGAACCTCTCCCAGCCTCCTCCTGCAGCCGCGTGGTTGCCGGGGAAATGATCGCTACTTTAAATGATCAGTTTAGACAGATGCTGTCTCTGTACAGCAATGTCATCTCACACCGTGCCGGAGCTTTCCCAGGCAGAGCTCTATCTCCCTGGGAGCGAGCAGAAGCCGGGAGCTCTGGCCGGCCGCTCCCGCAGCTTCAGCTCGGGCAGGCGATCCCGCAGGGCTGCCCGGAGGGA
>WEIU01012452.1:147652-200653 GCA_013389925.1 Aegithalos caudatus | reverse complement strand
CTGCCGGCCGGGCGCGCCCATGGCTCCGCTCCCAGGCCCGCCCTGAGCGCCCCGGGCCTCCCGCCGAGCCGCGGGAATTTGGGCATTCCCAGCTGGAATTTAGGGGCTTCCAGCTGGAATTTAGGGACTCCCAGCCGGAATTTAGGGAGTTCCGGCTGGAATTTAGGGAGTCCCGGCTGGAATTTAGGGAGTCCCAGCTGGAATTTAGGGACCGCCAGCTGGAATTTTGGGGTATTCCGGCTGGATTTTTGAGGTATCCCAGCTGGAATTTTGGGACTTCCCGGCTGGAATTTGAGTTCCTGGGGAAATCTGGTATTCCTGAGGGTATTTCAGGGTATCCCAGCTGGAATTTTGGGATTTCCAGTCGGAATTCGGGGGTATTTCGAGCTGGAACTTTGGGATAACCCAGCTGGAATTTTGGGATATCCCAGCCAGAATTTTGGGACTCCCAGCTGGAATCTGAGTTCCCAGGGAAATCTGGCATTCCTGAGGGTATTTCGGGGTATCCCACCTGGAATTTCGGGGTTCCCAGCTGTAATTTTGGGACTTTTGGCTGGAATTTGGATTCCTGGGGAAATCTGGCATTCCTGAGGGTATTTCAGGGTATCCCAGCTGGAATTTTGGGGTATCCCAGCTGGAATTTTGGGGTATCCCAGCTGGAATTTTGGGACTCCCAGCTGGAATTTTGGGGTATCCCAGCTGGAATTTTGGGACTCCCTGCCAGGACTTTGGTTCTGTGTCCAGCACCCAGAACCGGTTGCGGTCGTGCCGGAATGTTTGGACCCTGGTCCTGACAAAAGCCACCAGTGTTTTCCTTTTGTACCCTACTGGGAACAAATCAATATTGGGAAGGGAAGAGGAGAGGCTTTGAATTTTTGTCAGTAGGATTATCAGGTTGTGAAGGAGGAATCTGCTTGGTAGGCGATTCCCAGTTATCCCATGAGCTTCTGTAGTTAGTTCTGTCTGCTGGGAAGAGCGACATTTCCACCCTGAACATGTCCACCTTCAAAACCCATGGATTTTAGTGCTTTTAATATTAAAAACACTTTGTTATTAAAGTGTCTTTTCTCCCTGAGGTTCTTAGATGAAACAAGCATGTGGATATTTGTAACAGGCTTCAAGCCTGGCAATTTCTTTGCAGTTAGATTTGAATTATGCAGATCCTGAGATAAATACTCTTTGGTTTTGGTTATTTTCTGATTGCAGACCATGCTAGGAAACTTTTCAGGGAAGTGTTATGCAACTGTAGCACTAGGTGTTCAGATACTGCTAAACACATGGAATTACTTGTAGTGACAGATGGGTAAGAAACTGTCCTTGCTAGAGCAAGTGTTGTTTAATTTCAATTACAAGAAGAAAGCCTGACCTATTATTCCCATAAATATCATCCTGACTTGAGAATGAAAATATTTAAAAATGTATTTGGGCGAGGGAGGGGTGAATTTTACCATTTTCCTTCCATATTTGACCTACCCTTCCTCTGTTTTTCAGTGTTCCAAGTGGTTCTTTGGTAACCCATTAACCTTTCAGATATCAGGAGAACACAATATTCTTTTTTCTTTCCGGTGTTTGACTGGTTTTAAGTGATTTATGATCCAGTTTTATACTTTATGAACAGCAAAACTCCTATGAGTGTTTCTTAGCTCTGCAGAGGATTGTTCAGATTTCACAGAATTAAAGAATAAAATTATAGAATGGTTTGGATTGGAAGGGACCTTAAACCCCCCTCCCAGTGCCACCCCCTGCCATGGGCAGAGACACCCTCCAGTGTCCCAGGGTGCTCCCAGCCTCATCCAGCCTGGCCTTGGACACTTCCAGGGATCCTGAGCAGCCTCAGCTTCTCTGGGCACCCTCACAGGGAAGGGCTTATTCCCAATATCCCATCTAATCCTGCCCTCTCTCCATTTAAAGCCATTCCCCCTTGTCCTATCTGTTTCCTGTTTCTCAGCTGCTTCTATGCGTGATAATCTCAAATTCCCTGTTCAGAGTCCAAAATAACCCTTCAGAGAAACATCAGCCAGGGAGTGAGGAGGAGCTTCCTTAATAAAAAACAATCTTATTCCCTGACTTATATATTTAATTTATGTGGAACTACAACTGATTTTAAATTCCAAGCAAACAGTCCCAAACCCATACTGGACTCCCATTCTTCCAGGGACAATGAAACTTGCATCATACCCCTGGCATCTCTGTTGCTGTTTCCACTTCCACCAAGTAATTGCCGGAATTCTGGGCCTGGCAACTCTGTCTCTGTCTCTGAATGCAGCTCAGGAATTGCTCCCTGGAATACAAAGGAGGTCAGAAGGGACTGCACTTCTCCAAGTGTCTGGGCAAATCGTCTGCTCCTTTGTTTCCTTCCACGCTTTTAATTTATTTTATTTTTTTATATATATTTACTTGCTTTGCATCAGGCGCTTGCATGCTGGGTCAGTCTGTAAAGCTCATACAGGGCTGTTAAGAACTGGTTGGATGCCCTGGCAGATGCACTGGGCCTGTTTTATTTTTTTCAGGAGTGTTCAGAATATGCTGTGCTTCAAATCCTGGCCTGTCTTTGAAAGCTGCTTCACAGAAAAAGCATCATAAGGGTGTAAAATCCCAGAATCCTGTCACTCCTGCAGCAAGCATGATCTGGATATTATTTCTATAGCATCACCCCTCAAAGTGGGAAGGAAGATAGAAGAACACCAAGTTATCTTTTCTGTTGTGTTCCAACAAGCCTTTCCCAGCCCCAGATTGGCTTCTTGAGTCCCCTCCCAGCTTTCCACTAAACAAATGAGAGAGGTTCACCCAATTACCAGTTATATTCTCTCTTTGCAGATTCCTTCTGCTCTTGGGCCTGGTTTCTCTCTTCTCAGGTGGCTGTGAGCTGCACAGTCCCACTGGGATTCAGCAGCTCTTCCTGCTGAGTCCCTCTGCAAGGTGCAGGCTCTCACCCAGATGATCACTGTGTGTGATTTTGGTGGGCAGGAGCAGAGGATGACCTGGTTTGCAGGCTCTTGGAACAGGCACAGCCTGCACAGCCTCTAAGATGTGAGTGTTCCAAAGGAACATCCCACTAAATCTTCCCTTGCCAAGGGAAAGGAGCTTGCATACCACAGTTCAGCATCTGTGCCCTGCTCAGGTGAGAGCCCACCTGCAAAGCTGCTCCTGCCCTGGGGCACAGCACAGGAGGGACCTGGAGCTGCTGCAGCCAGGGCAGAGGAGGCACCAGGATGATCAGAGGGATGGAGCAGCTCTGCTGGGATGAAAGGCTGAGATTTGGGATTGTTCAGCCTGGGGAAGAGAAGCTTTGGGGTGACCTCTTCATGGCCTCCCAGGAGCTGAAGGGCTGGACAAGAAAGATGGAGAGAGACAAGGTCCTGGAGAGACAGGACAAGGTGGAATGGCTTCCCTCTGCCAGAGGACAGGGATTGGATATTGGGAAGGAATTCTTCCCTGTGAGGGTGGGGAGGCCCTGGCACAGAGAAGCTGTGGCTGTTCCATCCCTGGAAGTGTCCAAGGCCAGGTTAGACAGGGCTTGGAGCAGCCTGGGACAGTGGAAGGTGTTCCTGCCATGGCAGGGGTTGAAGGGGAGTGGCATTAAGGTCCTTTGCCATCCAAACCATTCTGGGCTTCTGTGATGTGGTAAGAGCTGCACTTGGTGTCTGTCCATGGAAAGAGCCCCTTTCACACATTTTTGCTGTAGCAATGTCCCATTCTCAGCAGTGGAGTTTCCTTGACCAAAATACAGAACTTCCAGAGAGGAACTTCTGTCCCTGGTTGCCTCTGGACATGAAGTAGACTTTGAAAAAGCAAGTTTAGTTGTTTCTGCTCCCCATTAATCAGTAGCACATTCTGGGCAGTTGACGTTGATTTGTCCATGAACCATCTCTGACAAAATGTAATAATGAATGCTCATGAAATGTTTTAATTTGGCATCATTTCCTTGGAAGGATTAGAAAAGTAAGAAGATGCTTTGTTTCCCAGGAAACCTGGCCTAGAAGATAACAACATGATCTGTTAAACTGTGAAAAATGCTAAGGAAAAACAGGTTATCAGAACTGTTGCTCAAGTTTAATTAGAAGGAATTCTTCTGTTATGTGTGATGGCTGAGGTCTTTTTGAGCTAATCTGGCTGTTTGGGTCAGCATGGAAAATGAGGAATGGAACTGATTCCATGATGAGTCACAGGGGGTCTGGGACAGCTGGACAGGGATTAATTTATTTTGCCCAGGCCAAAGAGTCTCTGCTGTGGATTACAGTGGGAGCAGTTCCCAGGAGAAGTGGGTCCCTACTTGCATGTGGATATTTCTCCTGTATTTAGTGAGGATTGACACTCTAATCCTCATTCTTACAGACTGAACACCTTGAGACACTGACTGCTCTCAATGCCCAGTGACAGAGGAAAAGGCTTTTTCCAGAACTTGTGTTCATTGCCTCTGGGCTCAGGAGGTATCCACAGGTCCAGGGGATCTGTGTCACAGCCAGTGTGGAGTGGAGATTTTCTGCAGAGATTGGGCTACTGGAGTGATCCCAGAACTTTAAGTTCTTGAGTCTTGTCCTAGCTCAGCCTTGTGGTTTACTCCCATATAATCTGTCATTCTCTTTAGGGAATTAAAATCTAATACATATAAAAGGGTCTAAGAGTGACTTATTTCATAGTGCTCTGGGACTGTTTATTACAGAAAGCCTATTAAAAAGCTCTGCTAATCTCCGAGCTGTATTCCATCATCTTTTCCAACCTTAATGATTCTAGGAGCTAGAGGAGGATGTGCAGCTCTGCCCTTAGCCTGGAAAGCAGCAAGAGCAGAAACCCAGGGTGCTGTACAGAGCTCCAAACATTGTCAGCCATTCCAGGAATACCTCTGGGGCAATTCCCTGGGGGCACGTGGAATTTCATGCAGTCAGCACCGAGGTCCCAAAGGCCCTGACTCACAACCTGCATCACAGGAGGGAACAAGCCCTTGCTGCTGTTGCTGCTGTCTTGACTCGAAAATTGTTTGAGCCAAGTGGGAAAAGGAAACTGCTCCAAAGGGCAGTGGAAAAAAAGAAAGTTACTCAAATTCAAAGCTTATGCCTCAGGATCAAGGAAGTTTACGAGACAGGTTTTAAACTGCACATTTCTGTGGTCCTTCAAAAATGCATCACGGCTGGAATGTGAAATCAGAGAAGTGAGTGGTGAAACGTGCCACGTCCTCTCTGCTTTCTCTTGACTGCCATCGGGGACTGGGCTGATTTGCAGCACCATGAGAAATACCAGTTCCTCCAGTGAGGTCTGGGAGCCGGGTCAGCTCCCGGGGAGGGAGGGAGGAAGGGATGCCTTGCTGGGTGTGCTCCCTCCAGCAGAGCCTGGCTGCGGTTCAGAGCTGCCTCCAGCTGGCAGGAGATGAGGATTTCACTGACAGCAGGGGCTGAGTGGCACTTGCAGGGTTTGCATCTCGTAGTGATGGTGGAGAGGGTGCCCAGCAGACAGCAGAAATCCTGATAGAGAAGTGTCTGCTTCCAGCTTTAAGCTGGGAACTGATGGAGGTTTAGGCATTTTTTCAAGTTTCAGTGTAAGGACAGCGGCAGCAGACGATGTATGAACTGCAGCAGGTGCTCAGGGAAAGACTCCCTGACACCCAAGGCAAAGGGAAATCTGAACACATTTATGGCTTTTCAGGGTGTAAATTTGTTTGATGTTTAAACAGAAGAAAACAAGGGCACTGAAGAAGCCTAGAAAGCCCATTTATTTTCCTATTTCTCTGAATAATGATGGCTTTCCATCAGGAAGGCAGCTTTTAAAACAAACTGGCAGATAACACTATGGAGTTTAAAAGCTTCATCATTATTAACATTTGGTTATTGTTATATCTTGGGCACCACCACGCTGCCTGCTCTACCCTTACTATGAAATGTGATTTTCTCTTGGCACAGAAAAGCTCTGCCTGTGTTGTATCAGAAGAATATTTGGACACAGAATTCAGTTATCTGAGGGAAGTTTTGGTTTCTGTTCAGAGAAATCATCAGTACAACGTGTTTACGATAAACGCTCTTGTTAATTTTTTGGGAAGATTTCTGTGCCATTTAATCTGTGCTGCAGGCTACAGGGTGGCAGGGGCTCCTTCACATCCACCATCAATATTGGGGGAACTTTGGGCTCCAGAGCCTCAGCTCTGATTAAATGTAAAATTATCCCTGCAGTATGAGCTGCTGCTCAGGAGAGAATCTGAGTCAGTGACTGAGGAGTACAAAGAGCTTTTCTGAATTTTACCCCAAGTTACTCCTTTGCAAGGACAAAACAGAAGGGAAAATGAACTTTGTTGTGTGAATGGTTGCTTCTCAAATAAACAGAAATGCTGCTGAGTTTTCCATCTTCCATGGAAATTTGCTAGAAAGCAGAGGAACTGAGGAGAGGGGGAACTTTTAAAAATTATGTGTCCAAAGCTATTCTTGTGCTATTTATACAAAGCCTTTGCATCTGTAACTGCATGTCAGAGAGGTACAAAATGTCCTTCCAGAGCAAATGTACTCAGACTAATTCAGACATATTTGGCAACTCATAAAGGTGTTTAACTGTTTGTGAATCTGGGTAGAAAAGTCAAGTACTTTTGACTTTAAGACTGAAATCAGATGCTAATAGTGACTGATGGTTATCTCAAGAACCTGCCACCAAGACCAAAATGTCTCTTTTCATGCTAAGTCAAATCACTCCATGTCTAAAATCGCTATGTATTGCATATTAACTACAGAAAACTTCACAGAGTTTTACAAATCTCCTCCCCTTTCTCAGTTCCTATTAAACCTGTAAGAAACACTCATCAGGACTGTTAAAATATTTGCAGCGTGAAAAAACATTTGCAGGTGTGGAAAAGAAAACCACGGCAGTACGAGGACATAATTCCTATTTCACATGGATCCCTATTTCAATCATCAGAGAATCTCATTTTCTGTCCCATTCACATGAGTGCTGCTTCTCTGCTTCTGGCTGGAACACTTGAAGGAAATACATTGATGTGATCGTGGTGTGATGATGTTTGGGTACAAGAAGAGAAAATTTCCATCAGGGAGAGCCGATCTGAGCACAGCTGCTGCTGCTGCTGCTTGGAGACTCGCCAGTGTTTTAAATAGATTTCTCTATTTTCCCAGGTCTAAGAAGTAATAGAAAAGGCTGTTAAGAGTGGAGTAGGATTAAGTGTTTAGGAAAAATTAGGGGAAAGGTATTGGAGTCTTCGTGCCTGGCTGTGAAGTGCAGGAGAACTGGAGAGACCCATTTGCAGCGCTCCAATCTGTGCAACCACGAGCCAAGGGACAGGACTCTTCCTTTGAAACCATCCCACAGCTCAGCCTGCCCTTGTTTCCATTATTCTTACTCGAAATTCTCTTCTTCTGATCTTCTTAAAACAAACATCACTGAATTCCAGCAGGCCAAACTGGGAATGTGCTCCTCCTATTCCTACCCTTGCATTCCCAAGCTGTTTCCTTTAGCATTTACTGGCAGCCGCCCATCAAGGGGACAGGCCATTGGTGCTACCAGAACATACATTGATTTCTCTGGCATTTCTATCGAGTCAGCTCTGACAATTTCACTATTATTCAAGATGTCTGCAACAATATCAGTCCCCAGCCTGTGTGCTCTTCCCCATTTCCACCTTCAGTCTGGAAAAAACAAACCCATTTGGTGCCTGGGTCTGTTCGCTCACATGGTGCGCACACGACTGGAGCTAAATCAGAATTAGCTAAAACAGGAAGCTGATTTCAAAGCCTGTGCAGCCCAGCCAGGAAAGCTTCCAGAAACATGTGCTCCGAGATGATCTCAGCACGTTCATTATTCAGACTGTGAATAGCTTAAAAAGGGCCAAATTTCTTTGGGTTGAATCAGCTAGGAAAGTAATTCAAATGGAGCAGTAAGGATCGCTTGAGCAGTTCAGGAAATGTTTGTTGGTGCCACTAAAAATGCGGGAGGTAGAAAAATAAAATCGACTTTGGTAAAGATGTATGAAAAGATTGGGCTTGTAAGAAACTGGAAAAGTAATAGAAGTACCTTTTTTTTTTTTCTGATAGAATGGTGATGCTCTAAACCTTTTTATTCAGGAAAAACAATAACAGCAATACTCCACAAGCAGATAAAATGGTCATGAAAATATCAGACATGTTGAGTAAATTTTGCTATTTTGGGAATAAAGTGAAAGTAGCCATAACTATCATTCAGCAATTTTATTTTAAAAATCACAGTCACCATCAATTTTGCAGTCAACCTGCTTTTCACAGTAGCTTAAGTCATTAATTTCTATGGATCTATAGAAATTCTTTAAACCAAAGACAAACCCTCACATTTCATACCAAAAACTTGGGAAAAGCATGGACTGGATGTTCTGAAACCACACTAGAGGGCACTTGAGCTGCTTCTTCTTGTGTAGACTAAGGTCAGAGTAGTAGGATGCTTATCCAGGAGCAGCAGTGGATTGGATTGAACATGGGAATTATCAGGATTTATCAATATCAGGTTGGTAGAACAATCAGTGATTTCCCCCAACAGCCTAATTGGGGGGGGAATAGATGTGAATTTCCAGGTCTAAATTTTGCTTGTAGGTAGTGTAAACAATTAGTGTAAAAATTGCTGATTGATTGCAATAGTGTTTTGTCTTTGTACATGGATCAGCCACAGAAATGGGGGATACTTTGGGAGTTTCAAAGAAAATCTAATCTCAAACAGAGCAAATATCTGGAGAGCTGAGCTGCTCTTTGCTCCCACTGTAATGGTCTTGCTCCTGTCCTGTCCCCATTTGGAGTGTGATGCCCTAAAATGATTGATTTTGGGGGAATGGAACCAACAGCACTTGACAGCATTTCTGTAAAGTATTCACAATAAATACTGAAGGCTAGGAAGGCAGTGAAGACCCCACTGCTCATAATTCACTTTCAGAAGTTTGGTTAAAAAAATTATTATGTTGTTCTGGTTCCCAATGTGGAAAACACCCACAGAAGTTTGAGTGTGTTTGGCTGGAGAAGAGGAGGTTCAGGGGGAATTTCTGGCTCTGCACAAGTCCCTGACAGGAGGGGACATCCTGGAGGAGTCAGGCTCTGCTCCCAGGGAACAGGGACAGGAGAAGAGGGAATTACCTAAGGCTGGGCCAAGGGAGGTTTAGATTGGATATTGGGGAATTTTTTTTCACTGAAAGAAGGGACAGACACTGGCACAGGTGCCCAGGGCAGTGGTAGAATCACCATCCTTGGAAGTGTTCCAAAGTCATGTGGATGTGGCACCTGGGGACAGGGTTAGTGGTGAGCACAGCAGGGCTGGGGGAACAGCTGGACTTGATAATCCTAAAAGGATTTCCAGCTGAATGATTCCATGATTCTCTGATCTCTCAGGGATCAAGGCCTCCCTACCTTTGGTGGGTCCCACATTTCAAGGTCCTGGAGCAGAGCAGTTCCTGGGCACTTTCCCTGCCTGTGCAGAGCCTGCTGGGCTCAGGTGCTGCTGCACAGCCCCACTGACAATTCACGTCCTGCAGGTGACCAGGATGTGTTTGTAAAACAAACCCTGCTCCAGAACTGGCTGCCTCTGAAATGGGAGGCACTGGAAGAGCTGAGTTTCAAACAATTCTCCTTTTGCCCTGACAAGCACAACCAAACTGCAGCTCGCAGCAGCTTCAGTCTGTCATCGCTGACACAAAGCTGTGAGCTGCAATTAAATTTCCAGGCAATTTACAGACTTTCTGGTAAGTCAGGTTTCTGATGAAGGACATGGATTATTTGTATGTATTGTGGAACACCCATTTTCTGTGGATCACGCCCCCAGTCACAGGGAATTGCTGGCCAGTTTTGTGACCTTTCTGTCTGTGTTTGCTGTTCCTCAGCCTCCCATCTTTCCCTTTCCTGTGCCCTCGTGAGACCCCACCTGCAGCAGCTCTTTAAAAAACCACAGTTGGATTGCTGTCCTACCAATTCTGCCTTTCAGTACATGTTTCCTCATGAGAATCCAGGCACAGTGGGAGTTTTCCTGCTCCCAGCAGTGAGGTAGGACACGTTTGTTGACAGGCTGACACGTGCAGCACGTCCTTGCAGCGAGGACAAGCTCTGTGCAGAGGAAAAACCCTTGGGAGAGCTGGACAAGCCCTCACAGGATCCAGGAGCCATCTCAGACCTCTCTGCATTCCATTCACATGCCAGGTGTGCTCTTTTGATCTGGCTCCAGGAGCAAGGAGGCACGGAGTGAGTGAGGCAGGAGCACTTCCATCCTGGTGGATGAGGAGAGGGGCAGGATGCCTTGTGGCAGATGCTGGCTTTGCTTTTTTGGAACACTATTGGGTTATGCTTGCAACCTCTCCACGAGGTTAATGCAAAAGCTGAGTGGGATGGAGACACAAATCTGGTTTTTACTACTGATATATTGATCTAATGCTTCCATGTATATCCTGGATATTTATGGTATAAGAACACACCACTAGAAACACTGAGCACCCAGATCCTTCAATTTTTTTCACTTTGTAAAGCTCCCCTTTGAAGTATCTTGAAGGGGATTTTTTTGCTGTTTAGTAATAATCAGAATTTAGAGCACATGGGTAATAGAAGGAGTTATTCTGTAGTATCCTTCCTGTATAGTAACAGGGCTGTGTACAGGGGAACTTGTCTGTCTAAAAGGAGCATATCCTTTAAAAATTAATAAATTTTACCTCCTTAGGAGGAGATTTCTATGCCTGGAACAAGAAGAAATTACCTTCCTTCTGCTGAGTGGAGGTTTTGCAAATATAGTTTGTTGTTCTTGTGTTTTTTAATTAATTTTATGTTGGTTTTTTTTTAAGCAAATACCATGACTTGAAGTTTTTGGTGACCTCCCTCCTTCCTGAGTGTTTTGGGTGGAATAGAGAAGAGAAATGAAAATTTAGTGAAATTCTGAGGCTAATGACTTTGTTCTTTTAGCTTCAATTAGATTATTTCCATAACAATCCTTCAGTTAATTGCACTTAAGCCACTTAATACCAGAGTTTCTTCTGGGCTTCCTGTGCTGCTGCATGTGTGGCCTGACAGGAGCTCTCTCAGCAAAACAGCTAAAATTGCACCAGAGAGGACTCAGAATATGGAAAGGAAAAGAGAAGGGAGGATGAATAACAGAACAACGGACAATAAGTGTGAGTCTGACCCAAACTTCTGGGATGCACATGGAGCTGGAGTGAGGCAGAAAGGAAGGAATGAGAACAAAAACTTCTCCCCTGGCTTCAAAGCCCTTGGTAAAAGCATAGGAGCCCCTCCAGTTGCTGAGGTCAGACATGGAGGGCATGACTGTGTAGAGATTTAGGATGATTGGAGCTGTCAACTTTCCAATTAAATTACAAAACAGTGATCTGAACATGGAGAAACATGCAGGAGGAAAGCCTATGTGATGCCATATGACTTGATTTGGACAAGAGATAAATTTTAAAAATAGTGCATGGGCAGAGTTGGCAACAGGTCTGGACTCAGAATTCTGACCTGTTACTGGAAAAGCAGCACTTCAGATTTTAGATATGGAGTTGTTTCTCTGAGATGTGTGGCTGTAGACAACAACCTAAGTGTGAGTAAAGATCTGTGAGAATTTTCTGGAAGTCAGGCCTTTTCCATGGATGTTTTTGGTAATATAACCTGCACCAGTTCCCTGTGCTTCTTAGTGCCTATCAAGTGAAGTTGGGTGATGTTGTGTTGGCCAATATTTTCTTTTACATAACCTGGATAATGTAATGGGAACTCTGGCAGGGATTTATCAATGACAACAAAGCTGTAAAATGCTACCAGAATGGGGGAGGACAGAACTGGAATTATAAATGACAGACTGGGGAAAACCTCTAAAAGAGTAGCTATAACTTAATCATAGCATAGAAAATCATGGATTTGTGTAGGAATAATCATCATCACGGGGCAGCATTGGGAACAAATGGCCAGGTAAGGTCTGCAGTGAGGAACTGAGCAGAAAATGCTGCAGGGAGGGAGGTTAATGTGGACAGGTCCCAGTTTGGGGGTGACCATGACCATCATCACTCACAGCCCCTGGGGGTTCTGCTCCCCAGGAGAGGTGGGGACCACGAGGGGACAACCCAGACCAACTTTCAGCTCTCTGATCCCTCTTGGAGCTGTAAACATGAGATCATTCCAGGATATCTCCTGCATATGTCCTACATATGTCTCAAGTCTTCACTGTGAACTCTGCAAATACTGCAAAGAATAATATAAAAACACAGCCCAGATGAGGTGGTAGCAGAATGTAGGGAAAAAAGCTTAGAATGTAGGGAAAAGAAAATCCAAGTGACAAAAGCTGGATGAATCTGGAATTTGCTCCTTCATAGCTTTGTTATTAGAATCCTGCTTTCTGGTCTTTCTTTGGCTGTCTACTTTGATTGCTCAGAAATGAGAGAAGCCTAAACCCATTCCCTTGATTCCATCAGTCAGTATCTGAATGTCCTTTTCCAGCCCAGGTAGGTAATTCCTCAAGGATGCTTGTGGTGAGTAAGGATGCCTTGCAAAGTTGCTGGTGCTGCTCAAAAGCTTTTAGAAATCACAGGATTTCTGGTACCTCTGATGCTGGCCTTTATCTGTGACTTTCACAGGTCCTTGAGAATTAAGCACTTCTGCTGGAATTGAGGTGATGTGGGAGGGTCACCATTCCCAAATCTTTTTTCTTTCCACCCACATCTCTTGGGTGTTTCTGTGCCTGCAGGTCATGTGTCACAGTTGTTCCCTGTTGCAAACACTTGGGGAGACACAGATTTCTTCTGGCTCAGGATGTTTTAATGCTTTTAAGGTAAAAAAATTAGTGTAAAATGGGACCATCCACCAACCTTTCCTGCCCTGATGACTGCCAGCTTCTCCTGATCCTGCAGAGAGAGGGACATGGATAGGGTGGGTTTAGATCAGATATTAGGAAGGAATTGTTCCCTGTGAGGGTGGGCAGGCCCTGGCACAGGGTGCCCAGAGCAGCTGTGGCTGCCCCTGGATCCCTGGCAGTGCCCAAGGCCAGGCTGGGCAGGGCTTGGAGCAGCCTGGGACAGTGGAAGTGTCCCTGTCATGGCAGGGGTAGCACTGGATGAGTTTTAAGGTCCCTTCCAGCCCAAACCGTTCTGTGATTCTACAATTTTACAACCCCATCAGAACAATACCTTATTATTGAACATTTTAATTTTTTTCCCTGTCGCTTTTTGTGACTGCAGTGAATTCTGGGCTGAGCTCAGGGTACTACTCATGGTCCTGTATTCTTGGTGAGATGTTAACCACTATTTAACCATATACTGAGTCCTGTCTGATAAACCTGGCAATTTGCAGCTTCCCTATAAATGCCACTTTGCATAGCAAATATTTTTCAATCAGTATCATCTGTCCTGCAGGTTTTGTTTCTTCCAGGATAACAAACCCCTCCCCTGTTTTTGCTCTTTCCAAGAGTTGCAAACTATTTACTGAGGGTACAGCCTCAGTAAAAAGAACCATACGGCTGAGTTCAGATCCTGCAAGGAGGAATATGGCTGGAAGCAGCTCAGGTCTCTGCACTGAGCTGTTAAGGCTGAGCTTCCAAGTTTCTAATCAAAAGCTGAAACCAGATGGAAGTAAAATGTGAGGAATAATATGAAAAATATGTTGCTGAGGAGATCAAATGGAAGAAAGAAAATGAAAATGTTCTCAATTGACTGCAGGGTTCCTTCAGAAGCAGCTTTGGAGGAATCACCTCGATCTCCTATGCCTTTATTTTGTCCCCAGGTGCTCCCAGGTGGAGCTGGGCCTTTGCCACAGTGCTCTGCCAGCACTGAGCAGCTCAGGTATTCTGTGTTACTAAATCAGATTTAGGAGCCTAGCAGGATTTCTGTGCTCTCCCTGCAGTAACCAGCTGAAAGGACAATAATTGAAGGTGTGGAGTTAAAACTCAGCAGGTAAAACTCTGTTCTTGTTTCTTTATTTGAGGCAGTTAGAATGACTTTCTCTGAAGAGCAAGATTTAGAAGGACCTGAAACCTCCTGATCTGAAGATCCAATAATTCCAGAAGGAGAAGGGAAAATAAATAATTAAATCTCTCTGACAAGCAAGATGTGTCCTTATTCAGAGAACAGGAATACCATTCTTTCCTTCTTTGGGGAATACATGAACAGAAAAATGAACCCAGAGACAATAACATAAGAGTGTTGTCAAAGTATTCCAAAAAATAACTGAGACTTGTGCAGATGCCAAGTCTAACTTTGGCTGATTCTCTTTTTTAGGAATGTTGTAGAGCAATTTTCTGAATTCTATTAATATAACAAGCAAACAGACTTTGGATGCTCTGGATCTACATTGTGGGAAGTAAAGGTGATTTCCTGGAGATTTTATAGAGGCCAAGAGGCTGCATGCCTTTGAAATATGAACTTAGATGTTATTTATAAATGAAAAGATGGTTAAAAGTTTAGGGAAGGGAAGGAGGGATGCAAGGCCTATGGAATATGCTGGTAATGGTACAGGATATCTGCAGCCCATGATGAGGGATGATTACAACAATAAATTCTGTTTATTCCAGCCATGGCAGGGAGGATGGAGAGCAGAGGTCTGTCCATTTTCTGAGCTGATTCCTTTCTGTAGCACTTTGCCTCCTGCTACAGCAGCTTTGTTTCAATGCACATTGCTGTGTCCTTCTGCAAAATTAGGATGGGAGTGAACTGCTGAACCTTGCACCACTGAAGTGCATTTGTCTTTCCCTGATGTGGTTTCCCAGACCCCTGGTAACTCTGGTGTGTCCTCAAGCTCCCTGCTGGGCTGACAGTTTGGGTGCTGAGCTCCAAAACAGGAGGCTGAAATGTTGATTTGATTCCTTGCCCATTCCCAGCTCCCTCAGTGTCTTACATTTATAATGGAAGAGCCTAAACAGAGGCACTGATACTTTTACAGTAATACCAAAATCCTGTTTAGGTGCTAAAAGCAGCTGGTTTTGACAAGGTTAAGGAGGTTTTGGGGTTTGCTGCTGTTGGCTCAGGGGTCCTATATTTCTTATCTCTTGTTTTTCTTCCTATTTTCTTTTCCTACCTTGATAAAATGAACCAAGAGCCTTGAAGTTTTCCCCCTTTTTCGGGGACCAGGCTGACCCAAAGGCACCACAATTCCCAAGTTGAGAGCAATGGGCTCAGCTTTCCTCTGTTCCTGCTCCAAAACAGGAGCTCAGCTGGAGCCTGAGCCTCTGTCTGCAGTGTCAGAGTTGTCACAGAGGAGCACCACCACCCTCTGCTGCTCCCATCACACTGGGAAAAGAAATAAAAGAAATTTCACTTTGACCTCTGGCTTAGAGGGGAAGGCAATTTAAACACAAAGAGTAAACATTAAATGGAGGATGTACAGTGGAAGCACTACCAAGTCATTCCTGCATATTCTGTTTATATTTGCTGCTGATTAGACTCTGCTTGACAAAGGATCTTCTGTGCCTTCACAGCAAAGATGTGAATGGGAGTAACAGGAATTTAACAACAACAGTGAATTAGTTCTTGCAATGTTACCTGTCAGCAGTGGCAGACGAGAAGCTGTCTCCAGATGATTTCAATTTCTCACATCTTCTATCATCTAAACAGCTTTAGGTAATATTCCAGCAATCAAAGAGGGCAGGAAAAGCTGAGTAACGTTGTCACCTGAGTCAGGAAATTTATTCCTAAGCATGCTGTCACAATATGACTGCAGGAATGCAGGTTTAATGAATTTCTAACAGTATGTGTGTCAGATTTCCAGGCATAATTCACTCTTTTGGTGTTGTGTGGATGCATGCAGGAAGTACCCAGAAGAATCTGCTGGAGCAGTGAGGAATAAAAACTAATAAAACTCATTGGAAGGGGCTAAAAAGGCAAGGCTGTGCAGGTTGCACAGTCTTCATTCAAAGTGAAGGCAAAGGCAAAAATGCCTTTGAGGGCAGAAATATTTTGAATGGGAAATTCCACAGCTTTGAGTGGAATCTGCAAATTGAATGAGTCCAAACAATTCTCACAGAAGAAGAAAGGGGAAACCAGTAGGAAGGAGAAAAAAACCCCAAGCAACTGTTAGGAAATGTAGCTCCAAAGCTGTTGATGAGGAGAAATGAGTAGGGGCTTAAGTTTTTAAGGCCTCAGAGGCTGGTTAAGCTCTGCTGGTGCAGCACAGGGGAGGTGCTAAGAACATGTTCCTGCTTCCAATTTCATGCTGCATTTTCACTTTCCACCTCTCAGTCCTGCCCTGCTTATCTCTCCTGCTGGATCACTGAATTGGGAGTAGTCTTTAGCTAAATATTTCCTAAAGCTCTTGAAACCTAATGTCTAGTGTGACAGGAGAGAGTGTTTGGAGGGAGGGTTGAGTGATACCTTCCTTTTCTGATCTCCCCATGTTTCTCCTTTCTGGTTTCTATTTCATGATGTTTGAGTCATACAACAAATGGTTCAGAGACCTTAGAATTGGAGGTCTATGGAAGATCTTAGAAATCCAAACTGGTTTGGACTGGGGAGGGGCCTTAAAGCTCATCCACTTCCAACCCCAACACCTTCCACTATCCCAGGTTGCTCCAGCCTGGCCTTGGACACTTCCAGGGATGGAACAGCCACAGCTGCTCTGGGCAGGGCTTCCCTACCTTCCCAGGGAAGAACATGAACGTGGCTGCACATTTGCTGGATGCTCCAAGTTTTTTTTTTTGCTCCCTCTGAACAGGCAGAGCGCTCCAAGACATTTCTCCAGGCCTGGCTGCAACCTTGCCTTGTGTCCTAGGCAGAGCACAGGCACATCTCTCAGGAGTGCTCTTTGCTGCAGGACTTTGTCTGAACATTTTCCCACTGGATCTAATCCAGTCTGGGATCGCAACTGTCGTGAGAATGCAACAAATCATTCTGGGAAGTATCTAATTTTGCCCCTATTGGTCAAAGCAATGTTTATGCACAGCCAGAGCCACATGACAGAGGAGAGGGTACTCTTGAACCCTGTTAGCAATGTCTACTAAAAAAATACCACAGCTCCCAAGTTTTTGTATGAGTAAATGGCAAAACTACTGTTTCCTAGTTTGAACAACCCCTGATTTGAACATCACTGGAAAAAAGCCAGGAAAGCAACTGGAGTCAGCCCAGAAACTTTTTTTTTTTTTTTTTAATCCTTGTGGCTGCTTTATTTAATCAATAAACAAACAAACAAACAAAACCCCTCAATAAGCCAACAAAAAAGCCTTTTCAAAAGTGTACTTTTTCTTTGAAAGGCTGTTTTAGGGTTTTACAGTGATGCTTGAGATGTGGTACGTACACAGAGACAGCCAGGGAAACGTGAAACAAAATAAATGCTCTAAGTGCATGTGGTTTTGCCCATTTTCAGTCCTGCCTCAAATAAATAATTGAATAAATCATTGTTCAGTTCCTCTGAAGAACTTCTTCACATTTCCCAGGTGTCTGCAAAGGCCCAGCCTGGCAGAGAGCTCTCTTTAGCAGTTTTCCAGTGGAGCTCTCACACATCCAGGGCAAATGGCCAAGAAATGGATTATTTCCATGGGTTGCTCTGAATCCTCTGGAGGGGTGGGTTTACCTCCAGCTCTAACTGATGCATATATATATATAAATAGAGCATTTAATATGGACCTAGGGGAAGATCTGAGTTAGCTGAATGACAGAGGCTGGGAAAGGGGAAGCAGCCTGGCAGGAGCTCTGGTGCTGTTGCAGTTTGTTCTGCAGGAGCTCTGCGGGGTAAAATGTCTTTGTTTCCCCATTAAAACTGGCTGGGGGTGCTCCTGCCTCCAGCTGCCATTTAGGGTATTGACAGGGAAGATCCTTTGGGAAGGAATAAAACCTGGTTTGAAGGCTCAGACTGATGGAGCACTCACCCTGTGCATGGTCACCTGCTTGGGGGGAGTCACAGCATCTCCTGGGTCATAATTTGAGAAAAAAAATGAAGATTTATGGCATGAGGTAAGTGAAATATGTTGCAAAAGAATAGGAAAAATAGAATGAGAGCTGCTGCTGTTGAGGAGCATTTAAAAATAATATTAACAACCAAGATCTTGAGCACACAAAAAAAAAAAGGTCAGTGAAAATAAAAGAGAAATAAGAATGGAATGAAGGAAAATTGGCTAAAACAAAACAGAAACTGGGCAATGCTGAGAAAGTGACAGTGTGAAATGTTTGTTGAATCACCTTTGATGCTCAAACACAAGATCCTGTTACAACTGGTTAACACAAAGCCAGGGCTGGTTGATGGATGGGAAGATAAGTGCTGCATACTCTGTCTGAAGAATGATGGGTTGTTATGAATGTTAAGAATAAACTATCACAACCAACATCATTATTCAGTGCTGAAGGAGCCAAAGTAGATCCAGCTTGCAAAAAAATCTCATTTATTAATTTGATTCTTCCTGTTTGCCCTCGCCTGCCTTTGATGTTCTAAAGTCGGTGTTGAAGCCTTGCTGCTGATGGCAGCTGTATTGGGAGTTATTAATCACCAAATGAATCATCTCTTCACTCACATTAGACAATGTCTAAGCATTTTGATAAAGCTGAAGGTGGTCTGAGTTTGGGAAAGATGAGGAAATTTCATTTTTTTAAAATTTGTCCCAAATCCATTGTAGATAAGGTAATCCGTATTTTAAATTCTCCAAATAAATGTCTGGCTATTTTTAGACAAATCAGAAAATGAGGACCTGTAATGTCTTTAATACATTGGTGAAATAGAATCAATTTAGTCCTTCAAGTACAAATTTCAAGAAAGTTTTTGGGTTGGTTATACTTGATGTGCTGGGGACCCCATCTTGCATTTTCAGAAAGAAAAGTCTCTTGATGTAACTTAATTGGATGGTTCTGAAGTGGCAGAGAGTAAGTTTAGATCAGATGTTAGGAAGCTGCTCTTCCCTATGAGGGTGGTGAGGGCTGGAATGGATTTCCCAGAGCAGCTGTGGCTGCTCCTGGATCCCTGGGAGTGTCCAAGGCCAGGCTGGATGGGGCTTGGAGCAACCTGGGAGGGTGGGAGGTGTCCCTGCCATGGCAGGGGTGGGATAGGATGGGCCTGGAGGTCCCTTCCCACCCAAACCATTCCATTATTCCATGATTGTGTGAAAATGGGGCTTTGTCAGCAGAGCTGAGCTTATACAGGATCTGCTCCTCCTGAAATGTGTGGCCTTAATTTTCACAGTTCCACTCTCCTCCCTGTGCTGGCTGTAGAAATTGAAATCAGAATGGCTGATTCCACTCAGGACACAGCAGGAAGACTTTGACTTCTCCCAGAAGCTTTTTTTGCCCCATTCTCCTGGCTCTGAGCTCTCTGTTGCTGCAGCAGCAGCACAGAGGAAGCATGAAAACTCCAACAGAAGGTTGTCAGGAGCAAATAACCCAAATGTCTGGGTTTTTTTCTTTCCTACGTCAGTAATTAGTCACTAATTGTATCAGTCCCTTCGATGCATAATGAGCTGCATTCTGTGTAGGTCACTGTGCTGACGTGGCCAGGGTGGAGCACAAAGATGCTGAGAATTCAACGTGGATTTTCCACCTCTGCTCCTGGCCTGGTGGCAAAAAGGGTTTCTGCAGTTCAGTGGCAGAGCTGTGTGTGGCAATTCTGCCCCTGCAGCTGGCAAATAACCCTGCAGGGGCTGCCTGCTGGGGGTGGGTGTGGGGATGGGCTTGGGATGGGTTTGGGATGGGTTTGGGATGGGTTTGGGGATGGGTTTGGGGATGTTTTGGGGATGGGTTTGGGGATAGGTTTGGGGATGGGTTTGGGGATGGGTTTGGGAATGGGTTTGAGGATGGATTTGGGGTTGGTGGTAGTGCCTGGCTGATCTGTCTGGGCTCCCAGCTCATTGCAGTCACACAGCTGAGGAATTGTTTGCTTCAGCCTGACAATAACCCTGGCTAAGTTTGTTGTCTTTGGCTTCAGGGATCTGCTTAGGGAGTGCACACTGAAAGGGAACTTCAAGAACTCTTGACTTCCTAGAACGAGAGGACTGGGCTTCCATCATTCCCCAGTAAACAGTCCCAGTTTAGAACAGCACTTTCCCATTAGATACTCCTTTTCCTGTGCTACTAATCATCTAAATTTATGGATATGATTCCAAAACCTCTTTTTTGCTCTCCTTGTATACTCTGATTTATAGTCTTGAGAAGTTAATGGAGGACAAGGGACTTTTCACACAATTTTGCATTCTGATCACCTTCATGTCTTCATTTTAGCTCCTTACAGCTGTTCTGATTCAGAATACTTTTAACAAAGCCTCCAGTTTTACTGTTTGCTAGACAACACTTGTGGCTAAAAATTTCTTATAATTGTTGTCAGTGACGTAAAAGCTTTTAAAAAATTTGTGCAAAATCTGTCTGCTTGGTTTTTTACTACCTTAATAGGAAAATGTTTTCCATGACTTTCTGAAAAGTATTCTGGACTTTGTGAGAGAAAACAAAATAAAGACTTGTGTTTTATGTTTATAGGTTTGATATAGTGGACATTGTCTAGCAAATAATTGAGCACAATCTCTTGTTATCTCCCTGTTGAGCAGCTCCTTCCTATCTCCAGCATGTTCTACCCCACTAAAAATGTCAATACACAGTGTCTGAAGGCTTGGAATGCACATGTCTTTAGAAATTTGGGTTCCAGTCTCTGTACAGAGCCTAGAACCAAAGCAATCCTTTGCAGCTGGTGACACAAACACTTTTCCTTTCCTATTTCTTTCCTTTTTCAATCCAAAAAGAAGACAAATAGAGCTTGAATGTCACTGCAACAGATCAAGCTGAATTTTGGAACGAGTGCTCGGTTTAGCTCCTAAATCAGACAGGTCCTGCTCTAATTAGAACCTGTAGTAAAAGGCTCATTATTTATTGCTTAATAGACCTGTCACCAGGGAACTGGGATTGTGCACTCTCCTTCCTTCCTGCCACAGCTTAACTTGTTCTCCGACTTGGACTCCACGCAGCAGAACGGGAGCGTAGCCAAATCCAATGATTCAAGAGGAAAAAGGGAAACGGAACAAAACCCCCAGAGGACACATCAGATCAGTAACAACAGCAGCTGTGTTGTGCACAGAGGTGCCACGAGCATCTGTGTGCTCACCCGAGGCTGGAGGTGTCACCTGGGCTGAGGTTGGTGCTGCAGCCAGGTGAGTCACCCCTGCACCCAGCACGGCTCGGATCACAACCCCCAGGGCAAGATCTTGCTAAATGCCTGACAGGACCCACCGAGTGTGCTGGATTATGGAAATAGAGGCGATAAAAAAAGAGGCAATCCGTGAGTCAGTGTGCTCAGTACAGGCTTGCCTTTTCCAGGCAGAAGGAGCCTTCACACAGGCACTGGAGCCGAGCAGCGCTTTGCAGAGAGGGGCTGCTGGGGTTTGTGCAGGAACTGCTGGCAATATTCTATTTAAAAGCCATGTGTGCCTCAGAAATGCCTCAAAAGAAAAAGGCATTTGCATTTAAAGCAGAAATCCATTTCACTGACGTAGACATTTCACCGACAGACATTTCACTGACTTAGATATGAGCAGTTTTGGATTGTTTTTATTTTTCTTTTGGTGTAAAGCAAGAAAATTTTTCCTCCAGGACTGTTTGTCAGAAACAGAACAGAATAACCTCCTACTCCATCCCAGCTGCTTTAATTGTCAGATTGTAACGTCCCCATCATTCAGACAGCAAAGGTGCACAGCAAAACTTTGCAGCCTTACTGTTCCTCTTCATTTCTCAAAGGGTTTTGAATTTCTGATTCCCTTGGGAAGTATTTGGTGTTCGAAATCTGGAAGGACAAGAAGGAAAACTCAAAGGGCACTGAGGAAATGCTGGCTAGATTGTTGAAGTAAAGACAATTACTGCAGAACAGTTATCACTGTGAGGATAAGGACTAAATATTTTATCTGGTAGTTTGAGGCCAGTGCCTGGGTTCTGCTGTAAAATTGGGCATTCAGGAAAGAGCTGATCATCTGATCATCTTTAAACCAAAGTACATCCATTTTTCTAACAAGATATTGGTCCTGCCAGGATTCCCTTCTGCTGTCTAAAACCAATGGATGCTGTCTCCTGGCCAGATTAGAAGCTGTATAATTCTGTCTTGCATTTCCTTAGTTTCAGCCCTGTGCCAGGTGTTCTGCTGGAGTGTTTTCTCTATGTATTAAACTGCTGTTCAGTGGTAATTCCATATCTTGTTCTGCTTTGGGCTACATTCAGTGTTCCTCATGTTTTTCTGATTCCTTTTCACTTCCCAGAGCAGCTTGGTTGTAGGGTGATCTCAAAGTGTCAATGTACAATCCTTGGTGGTTTTACTGACCAAGGGATTCAGGATGGAATGTCAGGCCAATGATTTATATCAGGCTGGAGATGCCACATCAGAACAATTTGTAAGCATGGAGACACTGACTCCTCCAGAGCAGAGAATTCCTCAGGAAAAACAGCCTGAGAAAAGTAAAAACACACACACAGTGATTCCAAACTCTGCAAGTAAATTCCCCGAGTGGTTGAAATTGCTCTCCTGAGGTGCTGATTACTAAGGAAGAGCTGGCAAGGGTGTGGCTGCTCTTTAATCGCATGTTCGAACAAGGGATTAGAGATCTGAGCAGCAGTGTCATGTCAGGGGTGAAAGGAAACTGGGAGAAAGCACGAGTGTTCTGTAAACTCTGCCAGTGTCAACATTTCCTGTCTGTATTGCAGCTGAAGTGAAAATAACCTCCCAGGCCCCATGGAGTGCAGCCTGCTTGCAGGTGTAGCCATTGGAATGGGCTCTCTGCCGTTCCAGGCTTTCTGGCATTCCCAGATCTTGGCATCCCCTGAACAGCAGGAATGACTGAGTAACCTGTGTGGTTTCAGATGTGTTCTTGCCACCCTCCCACACCTCCCTCAAAAAATGCCCCACCAAACTAATAACATCAGTGATGGGAGGATGAGTCCCATGCTGGGTGATGGAAACTGATTAGGATCCATCTCTCTAGACATTGATCTGTTTTCTTCCAGGCAAAATTTAATCTTCACTCCTTAGTCAGACCAGCTGAGCAGGAGTGAAATCGTGGGTGTCAGGCATTAGGCTAAAGGTGAGACCAAATTGATCTGATCTGCTTTTTCAATATAAGGATCTTGCTTTTCTAAAGAAAATTTCAGATTCTTGAATTAGTGACTATGCAGTTCTTCCAATAAAACTGCTTCATAGCAGTCCCTTTAGCTGGTCTCATTTTAGATGAAGTAGCTTTATTTTTTCTTAGCCATAAATCCTTATATATTTCAATCCTTATATTTAGAAGTAGAGCTTTAAGAAGAAATGAAGATGCTCCATCTTTAGGGAAGCAGTTGGTTCTCATGCTTATATATAA
Organism: Aegithalos caudatus; assembly: GCA_013389925.1. Lineage (NCBI taxonomy): Eukaryota > Metazoa > Chordata > Aves > Passeriformes > Aegithalidae > Aegithalos > Aegithalos caudatus. The sequence goes on along the minus strand of WEIU01012452.1, from coordinate 177,460 downwards.
AATTAAAACTGGTAGACTTCTTAAACAGTCAGAAGAGAATTCAGCACACAGTGAGTAGCACTGGTTCCAAAAGCAGTGGAGAAGCTGAGGGCACCAGAGGAACTCCTGGGAAATGCAGAGAGCCACGAGTGAGCAGTGTTGAACAAAGCTGGTGTGTAGTGATCCTTCCTCACAGGTTTTTCAGTGGCTGTCACCTTGCACAGAAAGCTGAACAGGGCAGCTCCATTCTCCACAGAGCTCCAGTCTTGACTCATCCTACACATACTAATGCAGCAATTACAAGATAAAGTAATTTATCTGAGTGTGGATGGTCCTGTCAGCCCTTGGATACAGCAGAAACAAAGCAGATGAGGCTGATTTGGGTGCCTTTGGCAGCGTTTCAGCAGCGTGAGTTGAGCTGTGGTGTCACCTGGCCCTTCCATCCCTCACCCCTGCTCTAGCTGTGAGCTGGCTTTGGTCACCTGAGATCTCACACAGAACACAGCAAGTTCCTGCTGAGCAGTTAAATCCTGCAGTTGTTTTCTTCTCTCCCTGAAGTGACATCAACCAACATTTCCCTCTCTGCTCTGCTGTGTGGCCTCTCAGTGTGATCTGTACTTCGGGATGGCAGCCCCCAAGATTGCTTTAATTATTATGGAATCCCAGAATGGTTTGGGCTAGAAGGAACATTTAGGATCATTTTCTTCCATGGGCAGGGACACCTTCCCCTGTCCCAGGTTGCTCCTACCTTCATCCAGCCTGGCCTGGAACACTCCCAGGGATCCAGGGGCAGCCACAGCTTCTCTGGGCACCCTGTGCCAGGGCCTGCTCACCCTCACAGGGAGGAATTTCTTCCCAATATCCCATCTAAATCTTCCCTCCTTCAGTTTAAAGCTATTCCCCCACTATGACCAAGTGTCCTTGTCAGAAGTCCCTCTCCAGCTTTCCCAAGGAAAAAAGGCATCACTTTCAGGGCTTTTGAAGAAATGCCAGGTCTTACACATGTTTGCAATTACCAAAGGCATTCAAAAGACACTTTCAATTGCAATTCTCTTATGTCAGTGGTAAAATAGTCTCAGTCTCCATAAACCTAGGAGCACTGAATGAGCAGCAGCTCCATTCTTCTCTAGTCCCATTGTGTCAAGTCTGGAAAACAGTTCTACAGCAATTTGTTATCGTGGCTTTAAGGCCATTGAGGAGCACAGGTGGGAGCCTGCTGCAATTCCGTGCTTTCCTCTGCCTCAGAACAGTGTGTGTCACTGATGTCCCTGCATCCCTCCTGTGATGGTGACAGGGAGGTGGCTGCCCCTGCTCCTGTGTTCTGCTGCTGTCAGGGCACCTGAATCCTCTGTGATTGCACTCGAAGCGCCCTGAGCCTTCCTTGCCACCCCCTGCTCCAGAGCAATTTGTTATTTGGAGGACGAGGACAGCCAGGAGCCTGCCTCCTCCTTGGCTTATCAGATAAGTGATGATTCACAAAATTATTGTAAATGTTGTTGTTCTGGAGAAAGCCACACTTTGTCACTGTGACATTGCTGCCCCACACCATCAAAACTTATCAGAGGGGGGTTCAAACTATATCTTAGGTTGCACTACAGGATGTAACCAAGAGTATGTATTCTATTACCAGCTGTCAAAACCAGGTGGGGCAGTGCTCTTCATCTCTTCCACAACCCATCCTCCCTGCAGGGATATCTGCTGTTCATGGCCACTGAGGCTCACTGCATGACTGATACAATTCCATCATCCCAGTGGGAGATGCTCTGCCTGGGGGAGGAGCCCAGCATTCCCACCATAAAAGCTGGGATTCAGAACAGCAGCACAGCCTGTTTGCACTGGATTGCAAGAGGAAGACTGGACTCATTTTACCACCACTGGACCTTCAGAGGAAAACTGCACTCTCGTGCAGGATCAGAACCACATCTGGCACGGCAGGAGGACTGCAGCCACGATTTTATTGGACCCTACCAACACCCTGTGTCAGGTTGTATTCTGACTCTTTTTGTACTACTGCTTTTTTTTTTTGTTTGTTTAATTTTCCTAGTAAAGAACTATTATTCCTATTCCCATATCTTTGCCTGAGAACCCCTTAACTTCAAAATTATAATAATTCAGAGGGAGGGGGTTTACATTCTCCATTTCAAGGGAGGCTCCTGCCTTCTTTAGCAGACACCTGTCCTTCCAAACCAGAACAAACTGGCAGAGCAGTGATGGTCAGGAGTGGTGCCTGTGCCCTCCATGTCACACAGACTGGCACTGTCCCACCAGGAAGCCCCTCCTGCCTGCCCTGGGTTAATTCCACTGGCACTGTTTTACCCCAGCACGTTTTCTCTGGAGATTTGCTGCCCTGCTGTGCTGCTTACGTGGAGGAAGCAAAGGTCAGCTCTGCTTTTTGCATTAAAGCAAGAACCGTGCAGGAGGGGAGGCGAGGGTGGCTGTGCCCTCTAGGATTTGGAAGGGACCATGCAGAAAAACCTTGGTGGTATTTGTTTTGAAACAGTTTCTGCAATGGAGAACAGCTGCTCTTCCAAAGGAAACAAGGAGAGGATCTGCAGCTTTTGGAGAGTGCAGTGAAACGCCCAGCACAGGCCTGGGGCTCCGCTGGGTATTTCTGGAGGTTGATGTCCCCAGCACGCAGAAATCTCGAGCACGGGGTTATTTTGGGTCCTTGCTAAAACACAGCCTCAGTGTTGTTTTTTTTTTAATATTTATTTTTGGATTTAATTCTGTCATGGATGAAAAGACTTGCTCCTATGGCAGGTCCCCATTACCAGAATGCTAGCTAGAGAAAATTGTCAAATTTGGATTATAAGGCACGTGAACTTTTTAAATTTATATAAATATACTGACATTTTAAATCCCATCACTCTAATATAACTCTGAAGTAATGGGGTGTAAAATACCATTTTAACACAAAAATACACACTTTGAGATTCTCCTCTTGTGCAGACAAAGGTTCCAAAATAATTCAGAATGGATTATTTTTGCAATGAAAATACTTTGGCAATTTTAAAATATGCACTAAAGGCCTTAGAAATTGATCTGGCAACAGTGAAGAACTAGTATTTCTATCAGGACTTCACTAAGATGATTAATTATATGATTAATACCTTTATGGATAATTAGCAACACTGGAAGCAAGTTTTGAAAGTTCAGTTTCAGTCTCTTGGTATTTGGACCAAAAAAAATCAATTGAAAATAAACCTACAATGAACTGGCAGGGAAGTTTTCTTGTAGAAGAGAGCAATACATGTGAAAACAGTGTGGAAAATATTTTCTTTTTGCTGAAAACTTGTTCAACAACCCAGAGCTATAGAGGTGAATGAGACTAAAACGCACCCTCCTCAAAGAGCTCTGCCAGTAAATAACTTACAAAACACCAAAGGTTTCCAAAAGAGTTTAATAAATAATGAGGTCCTTTCTGTACTGTATAAACTATAAATATACCATGCAGTCCTTTATAACTTAAAATAATTTACAGGCTGAGGTAGGGGGGGTCGGAGGGCGCGGGCTCAGGGCCTGGCCGCCTTCCTGCTGAGCACGCAGACGCAGGCGGTGTCGATGCGGATGAACCTCCAGGCCGCCTGCTTGCCCTCCATGGTCAGGGCCTTGACGAAGGTGTGGGTGGTGGTGCAGTACGAGTTCCAGTGCTTGGAGTCGATGCCTCGGCACCCGCCCGACACCGGCTTGGGGTCCCTGCACTTGGTCTCGAAAAAGTACTGTTTGAACACGTTGTTGTTGATGTTGACCTCGCCCAGCACCGTCACCTCCTTGCCCTTGATGTCGGTGGCCGTGGTTTTGTCCCCGACCCACATGCTGACGCTGTCGCACACCGAGAACTCCCCGCGGTGCAGCACGGGGTGCGTGCTCCTCCTGCTCCTGGCAGTCCTGTTGAGAGCCCCCGCGCCGCTGAGAAACCCCAAATTCCGGCCTTGCCCGGCCAACGGCGGGGGCTGCGTGCTGAACAGCACCCGGGGAGACCGGAAATGCCGCTTCCGAAAAATTTTGGGGTCCACGGTGATGTTTACAGCTTCTCTCCTGCCGAGGCTCCACGTGGCGCGGCCGTGGGATGTCTGCGGAGCCGCCTGGGAAACGCGGTGTCGGTCGCTCCGGGCGCTGAGCAGGGAGTGTTCCGCAGGGTACTCCAGTGGAGCATTGTCCTCTGACCTGGGAGCTGCCTGTGTGCCGATCAGAAAAGCTACAGTCAGAGTGTAGAACAGCATGGGCATTACGTGGTGACCTAGAACGAGAGAGAAAGGCTCTGTTACTGCAGTCAGAGTGTAGAACAGCATGGGCATTACGTTGTCACCTAGAACAAGAGATAAAGACACTGTTACTGCAGTCAGAGTGTAGAACAGCATGGGCATTACGTTGTCACCTAGAACAAGAGATAAAGACACTGTTACTGCAGTCAGAGTGTAGAACAGCATGGGCATTACGTTGTCACCTAGAACAAGAGATAAAGACACTGTTACTGCAGTCAGAGTGTAGAACAGCATGGGCATTACGTTGTCACCTAGAACAAGAGATAAAGACACTGTTACTGCAGTCAGAGTGTAGAATAGCATGGGCATTATGTTATCACCTAGAACAAGAGATAAAGACACTGTTAGTGCAGTCAGAGTGTAGAACAGCATGGGCATTATGTTATCACCTAGAACAAGAGATAAAGACACTGTTACTGCAGTCAGAGTGTAGGACAGCATGGGTATTATGTTATCTATCACCTAGAACAAGAGAGGAAGGCACTGTTACTGCAGTCAGTGTAGAACAGTGTCACTGTTGGACACGAAAATGAAGAGCTTGACTCCAGGTAGAAGAAACATCAGAAAGGCTTTATTTACAGTTTTGCACAGCCCTTTTATAACACACTGCGCTGAGAAACCAAATAATTGGTCAGTAAAGACAATGTTTCTCTTCATTGGTTAAATAATAGAAACAACACCTGTGAGAGGGTTGTAAGACAGCCCTGGCTGTGTTATGAGGAGATAAAGCCTGTTTACATCTTACATGCATTTGTTCTTGACAAGGATGAATTCTCTCAAGGGAAGAAGAAAATCAGCTACTACAGTCTGAAAACTCCACAGACTTAGAAAATCAGACCCACAGAACAGCATGGGCATTACGTGGTGACCTAGAACAAGAGATAAAAGGTACTGGTCCTGCAGTCAGAGTGTAGAACAGCATGGGCATTATGTTATCACCGAGAACAAGAGAGAAAGGCACTGCTACTTTGAGCCAGGTGGGCACAAACTGCTGCTGTTCTGGCCATAAATTTGTCAGATACCCGGGATCATACGGATTTCATCTGGTATTCATGTGAGTGCCAGATGTTGTTCTTCCGGAAGAGCTCATTCAGACAGCATCAGTGTTCTTAATAAAGCGAGAACACTAGAAAATAATAGCTAGATTATTATTAATTCCTCTGGTATTTGTTGTTAGAGCACTGTTTATGAAGCACTTGTTTGGTGTTATTAATGTGGATACCATATGGTGACAGCATGTTCCCAGGAGTCACATCTCTAGCGAGTTTTGCAGCAACCTTTTTGGCCAGGGCCTGTGTCTTGGCCGCAGAGGAGTGAAAGTAGAAGCAGTCCCTTGGCTAAAACAGCTGTCCATTCCCTAAATTTGTCTGCAGAGGTGTCCTTGGGGCTACAGTGGGGCCACCAAGCCAGTGCCTCATGCCATTAGCCGTGTTAGGTTGCAATATAAGATGTAACTAAAAGTATGTATTCCTCTACCAGCTGTTAAAACCTGGTGGGGCAGTGCTCTTTACCTCTTCCACAACCCATCCCCCCTGCAGGGGATATCTGCTGTTCATGGGCCATCGAGGCTCACTGCATGACTGATAAAATTCCATCATCCCACTGGGAGATGCTCCGCCCAGGGGGAGGAGCCCAGCATTCCTGCCTGGATAAAACCTGGGATTCAGAACAGCAGCACAGCCTGTTTGCACTGGATTCCCAGAGGAAGACCCAACACATCTACACCACCACTGGACTTTCAGAGGAAATCTACACCCTCTTACAGGATCATCTCTGCTCCAGCAGACCCCATCTGTCACTGCAGGAGGACTGCAGCCATCATTTAATTGGACAGCCTGACCAACAGGGTGTCAGGTTGTATTCTGACTCTATCAGCCTTTTTGGTTTGGGGGCTTTTTTTGTTTGTTTGTTTGTTTGTTTCATACTCCTGCATTTTTATTTTAATTTTCCTAGTAAAAACTGTCATTTCTATTCCCATATCTTTGCCTGAGAGCCCCTTAATTTCAAAATTATAATAATTCAGTGGGAGGGGGTTTACATTCTCCATTTCAAGGGAGGCTCTTGCCTTCCTTAGCAGACACCTGTCCTTCCAAACCAAGACATTACCACACCCTCAGCAGCTACACCCACCTGCCAGGTGGCCAGGCCCCACTGCTGCTGGCTCAGCAGCCTCCAGCAGCTGCCAGCTCTCCCACCTGCCCTTTCAGGACACTCCACATCCCTGAGTTAGGGCAGATAAAGCCCAGACTCCTTCCTGGAACAGCTCAGGTATCTGTGTCACAAGGACAGATGGGATTTTTCCACATTCAAGGGCAAATATGGGAGCACTGTGAGTGCCAAACTACCTCTGCATTGGCATCTTAGATACAGCACAGCTAAAGCCATTGTGGGCAAAGTACTGGGAATGTTGGACAGGGAAACACCTGTGTTTTTGTTCAGAATGCCACAAGCAAGAACTCCCCAGAAATCCCTGCAGAGCAGATGCAGTGCCAGTGCTGGTTCTCCTTCAATCCAGAGCATGGGCACATCTGTTTGGGCATGGAAAAGTGCAAACCAAATATCTAAACCTTTGCCAAGACCCATTCCATGCTGGAAGAGCAACAGCAATACCATGTGCTGACTAATTCAGCCACATGTTGGGAATGAGAGACATTCAGAAACGCTCAGGGACTGCACTGAAGGGCAGACATTGTATTTCCTCTGTAAAGACTTAATAAGCAGAGACAGGGTATAAACAGAAAAGCCTTGGTGAGGCTCCTCCCCGTCTCTCTGCCTTGTTTTCCTGACATGTCTCAGCTGGCCCCGAGCTCTGCCGTGGCTGGCCAGCAGGCAGGGAGCCCCAAAGCCACTGGACAAACAGGGTTTTGTACCAGAGGAATCGGGCTCTGCAGTTCCACTGCGATTTCCCAGAATGTCTTCATGTTTTTTCTGGGTGTGGGTCAATTATGGTTGCAGTTCCCCCTCTCTGTGGAGATTTCTCAGATTAGAATCCCAAGCAGCACTAAAGGACTCAACCAGGGTGCTCTGCCAGAGCATAATCCTGTGGAAAATGCAGAACAACCCTAGGATGTCCCACAGGACCTGGTGTGTCTTATCTCAGACAGGAGCTGAAATGACATAAACAGCAGGGTTTGTGCAGGGCTGGGCAAACTTGTAGGAAACCAGCAGCCAAGTGATGATAGTGGCTGAGGAGGGTGGAGGAGCAGAGCCTGGAGGGGAGGAAGGAAGAGAAAAGCCATGTGAGCACTTGTCTGTGCAGCTCTTGGGCTGGAGGCATTGGAGACAAAACAATGATGAAGGGAGTCAAATGTTTGTCACAGAGCAAATCCTTACTGTCCCAAAGCCACTTTAGTTTGCTTAAAGGCTGAGGGTTGCTGCTTTCCCACGTGCTGCTCGTGCTGGAGCACTCGTCATCCTCTGTATAAGGAAACAGAGCTGGGTGTAGCTCAGAGCTTGGCTGTGCACCCTCCAGAGAGTAACCCCTTGTTCTACCACCAAATTAAAGTCAGATGGTTCACTGCATCTCTCCAGAGTCAGCTTTCCCGACAATAATGTTAATGGAAAAGGTTTGCAGAAAAAAATCCAGGCACAATTTAGCCATGCCAATGGCAGCCTCAGTGTATTGTGTTTATGCATAAACTCCTTTTTTATTATTTCCTTCTATAGGAAAGAGATGCTGCAATGTCAGCAAAGAGCTGGTTCTGGTTTTGTGCTGTACCACGTTTGCTGCTCTAAAATGCAGCTACATTTACCTCCCTTCTCTTGTGTTGCCTGTGCTGAGATTTTTGCTTTAAGGCCATTAACACAAAAGCAGACAGACCTTGCTTGCTTGCCTTTTTTCTTTAATTGCCTTGTATTTCCTCTCCTTGTGCTAATTCATTATGTGGAGTGTGGCCCAAACACAACAATGTATTTGGGATACAAGGTAACTTTTCTGAAGATTCAAAATGGAATATTTTTATCAGTTAGTGAGTTAGTGGAGAATAGAAAGTGACACATTAAAAAACTGAACTTGATGACAACACAGGCAAGAGAAGTTAACATTAAAGAGTAGCTGTGCCTTGGGTAGTGAGGGTTGTGAACTCTTGCTGGCACATAGAGGTATTTACAGGCTATTTTGGGGAGTTTGGGGTGCCCCTGCCCATGGCAGGGTGTTGGAAGAGGATGAGCTTTAAGGTGCCTTCCAAACCAATCCATTTTGGGATTCTATGATCCTCTCTTCAAACTTTGTCACATGCTTAGTTACTAGAGCCTCTGCTGGTGCTTTCTGGAGATGCTCACAGTGGATGCCTCGTGCAGCCACCTGGACTGGCAGGGGATGTGCAGCTGCCACTTCCAGTGCTGGGGGTCCATGGATGCCTGATGGGAGCCCTGGCCACAAAGGTTATCTCAGGCTTTGGGAGGCCAAAATTACCCCAGCTGTACTAACCCCACTTCTGTGCTGGTCAGGTGTCATTGCATTAACCCTTCCCTGCAGCCTGGCTGCTGTGGGCAGGGAGTGCTGCCTTACCTCTGAGTGCACTGCACGAAGAACTGCTCCCCCAGCAAGGTTCTTATTTCATCCAGAGCTGAGCCGGGCTGGGCTGCACCTTGCCATGGGGCCCTGCTGCTCCTGCCAGCTGCCTGTGCCGTGGGTCACTGGGGGCAGAAGGGGTTGTGTCAATAATCAGCCAGTAAATCAGAATTGTCAGTGCCATCCCCCCCTTGGCAGCAGGAGCACGGGGACAAACCCCCTTGGCTTTCTGAGCTGTGCCTGTCACAGCATTGAGTTTGTCCAAAGCAGCTCCAGACTTTGCAGAGCTGCACATTTGTAAGGCAGGGCTGCCTTTACTCAGCATCTTTTCTAGGCTGTGGTTATTGATCACTGCTTCCCACTCCTCTCAGACCCATTCCAGGCTCAGCAAACCCAGGAGTGATGCCCTGTGGGGCAGCAAGAGCTGATGGCACTGCACAGCAGCCAGGCACACACCAGGGCTCACAGCCTCAACATCTGTTCTGGGAAGCAAGTCTGGTCACAATTAAATTCAGGAGGCAAATCACAGATTGCCATTTATTGGCAGGCAATTATCTGATTGTGGCTGATGTTTGAGAAGAATTGAAGATACAAAACTCACAGGCACGTGAAAACACATGCTTAGGTGTTGTGTTGCTGCTGTAAGGGCAGCAATGACTCCAATCTTGATCACTACATGGTGAATGGTCATACAGACCCCATTATTTTCTCCTCCAACTAAATCCAACACACTGACACCTTCTCAGCAAAACACATTTTCTGATTGGAAACTCATGGTACTGAAAGGGATAGAAGTAGCATTTTATTAATCTTATTATTCAATGGCTTATCTGCTCCATTTCATAAGGGAAGTAGGGGTTGTATAAGGTATATAGGGGTTGGATAAGGTAAATAGGGGTTGGATAAGGTAAATAGGGGTTGGATAATATACTCCTGTACTGCAAAAATCCTGCTGCATCCAGGCTGAAGTGCATTTGCTAAGGAGAACAAGCTGCTAACGCCAAAGCATGGACTCACTTCCCACCTGCACAGTGTCTGTCTGCAGGAGCACTGCCTGCCAGCAAAGGCAGCCACAGGGTTTGGCTCTTACCAACACCCAAGCAGAAGTTACTTGGTGTTTAAACCTCCAGCTGAAACCTTCCCAGCCTGTTTCCAGCAGTCAGGAGTCACCCAGTTACGTGCTCCTGGAGCAACCCTTGTGCAGTGGTTTGGCCACCCTGCCTTTGTCTGGGGCCGTGGCTCAGGTTCCCCCTGGGTGTTGCAGGATTTGGGAGCTGAGCTGGTTACACTCATATCAGTGTGTCAGAAAGGTCACACAGAGTTCCAGAATCCACAGCTTCATGCTACAGATGGAGTGTGCTGTATTTTTGCAGGAATGTACTAGTGAAGTAATAACCCTTTCAGTGAACTCTGGAGAGTTGAGTACCAGTAATGATAGAGCTATAATGTGCTGGCCACTGCCAAAAATAATCCAACAACTTTTCCAACTGTTCTGCCACCCTAAGAAAACACTGTTGCAGATCCAACTGGCTGTTTTTTAACCACAAAAGCATTTATTTTCAGCAGGACCTTTTTTTAAAAGTTCTTTCACTGTCTTTTTCCCGGATTCCTGGCTGTGCTGGAATCCAGTAAATGATGCAGTGTTATTCAGCATCCATAGACTATTCCTCTGTTCTACCACTCCCAGACATTCATAAAATATCCTGCTGAAGTGAGTCTTTCTTCAACATTTACATGCACACAGGATGAGAGACCTGATGGGTAAAAATATCTCACTTCAATCTTATTTCTTAGTCTCAGCACAAGTAGAGGAGAATTTAAGAGTCCCAGACTGGTTTGGGCACAGGTGACCAGAGCAGCTGTGGCTGCCCCTGGATCCCTGGCAGTGCCCAAGGACAGGTTGGACATTGGGGCTTGGAGCAGCCTGGGACAGTGGAAGTTGTCCCTGCCATGGCAGGGATGGAACAGGGTGAGCTTTAAGGTCCCTTCTAACTCAAGCCATTCTGGGATTCCACAATTCCATAATTCTGTAGAGTGGGGAAATGGATCACACCAAAAAGCAAATGCTTCTGTGTCTTCAAAAGCTCTTTGCTTGCAGGACCTGTAAGTGCAACAAGGGCCAAACAAAACAAGTTTAGGGAATTCCCTTTTTATTGAAGTTATCCACAGCATCCACAGAAAAATGGACAAACAGGGAATGTTGCCTGGAAAGTTATTAAGAATGAAAATTGAATAAATTTGCTAAATTAATTGTTTCCAATTAGAACAGCAGTCAGTGCAGCCCTCTCACTGCACATTGACCAGATGCCATTAACAGCTCCTACACAGAGGAAAGAGAAATTAATGCTCCTTTGGCTCAGCCAAAGACAGCAAGTAAATTATTTTCTAAATAAAAATAAACATAGTCAATAAACATAAGCATAGAATGTTGTAATCTGAGGCATGACACAATTTGGAATGTTGTTTTCTGTCATTCTTGAAGTTGTTGGCGTGTTTTAGGGATGTGCAAAAAATAAACAGAACTGCTTGGCTGTCAGTGCAGCAAGTGGGATCGTGGAGGTCACCAAAATAAGCAACAAGTGGTGAATTAGCTTTTGGTTTTGTCTCATTGCTTCTGGTAGTGAGAGAGAAATGAGGCAGGCAGTTGCTGCTGAAGTTGCTGGTAAAAAGAAGGTGCTTCTGGCACAACTCTCATGGAAATGTTTCCACAGGTATACGAGTTACATGAACTAAAAAATTTAGCAGTTACAACTCAGGGAAAAGATTTTTGAGCCCTGGGAGGCCTTGAAGGGAATCCTGAAGCCATTATGACTAAGAGCAGTGTCAGAGGCACAGCTTCCCCTTGATCATAGCTGATGAGCAAGAAAATGGGAATCTCTAATGGACCCAACATTTCATTCCTCCATTATATCTTCAGTGACTCAGCCTGTAAATGGGAGCTTTATGAGTGCTGCAGAGCCAGCTGGAAGCTACCTGTGTCTCATACACTTCCTTTTTTTTTTTTTTTTTTTTTTTTTTTTTTTTTTTTTTTTTTTTTTTTTTGTCTTTCTTTTTTCCCAAATGCCTCCAGCACTGAAATGTTGCTGTGAGGATTTCTAGGGAGAGCAGAGCAGACTGAGAAAAATGCTGCCCTGCAGCAGGGAGGGCGATGTCACCGTGATCCTCCTCCTCCTCAGGATGTGCACCCAGCAGCTGCCTCCAGAGCTCTGAGTCAGCCTAAAGCCAGGTACAGACAATGACAGGGATGGATCCCAGCCCACTGAGCCTCTGGGAATCTGGGGAGCTGAGGGGGGAATTGCACCATGAGCCTGGACCCATCCCTGGAGGTGCTCAAGGCCAGGTTGGATGGGTTTGGAGCAAACTGGTGATGCCTTAAGTTTGAGCTTTGATGTATTTCAGATCCTGTGCTGCCCAGGGGTGCAGCTCTGAGCTCACATTCAGTGCCAGTAATCTCTCCTCACAGAGCAGGGACACAAAACAAATCCTGTTCCTGATGAAGACCAAGGACAACTTTCAGGCCCCAAAAGCACAAACAGCAGAAGGGAGGAACAAGGAAGATGGGACCTCACAGCCTGGAGCTGCAACTGGACAATTAAACTCCAATGTGCAAATAGACCAAAGCTGATCAAAGTGTGAGATCTTGTGACCATTTGTCCATTTTGTGACCATTTTGGATCCACATTGGCTGTAGCCCTGGTCAGGCCCTGTCCTGCCCAAGGTGTATCCTAAAGGCCTTTCAATAAATCTCTGCTTTATTCTCCAGCTCTGTCCAGTCTCTGTTCCAGCTCAGCCTTCCCATGGCATCCCTGGGGTAGTGGAATATTCCCTGCCTGGGGCAGGGGGTGCAGTCAGGTGATCCTGGAGGTCCCTTCCAACCCAAACCATGCTATGGTTCTGTAGGGTGGGGTTGCACCAAATCCAAATCCATTGAAGCTTTGAAAAACACTTCTTAAGGTTTATTCTATAATTATTGGGGCAGAAGTAATGGAAGTGACTTATTTACAAGAGCCTAATTTTATCCCTTCTTTCATCCTGAACCAGTACATCAGTATTTCACTTGCTGGTGTCTCTGCAGAGAAGACAAAGAGAGGAAAAGAAATGTATTTCCCATCACCTTCATTGACAGTCCATCCCCTCAGCATTTGGTGCTGGGTGGGGACTCTTGCTGGGACAATTCCAGCCTGGAGCCACAGCTGGAGGATCCTGACAGGAGCTGACACAGGACAGGCACAGCTCACCTTTAGAAGGCTCACTTTAAAACTCCTGAGTGGTAAAACAAAACCAAACCCCCTGGGAATATAATCATTTGTTTGGCTTCTCAATTTTGTTTCACAGTGTTCGGCCTCAGGATACTCTCGCTTGTAGAACATGCTCATGGGAATTCAGAGGCATCAGCAGTCATCTAAAATGTGATTCCTTTGGGAAAAACCCCATGATCTTAGGTCAGGGTGGCCATACCAGCAGAGGCTGTGAGAGGATGCAGCCCTTGCTGTGACAGATTGGCTGTGAGTGAGTGTTAAACATGCACAGAGCCACCCTGACAGAGCAGAGAGCTTTACCCTGCTGCAGATAACAAAACCAAACTGACACTTGTTAAATAAAAGATAAAGAAATTGTCACTGTCAAGATAAAAATCTCTTTAAATAAAGTGAAGGAAAGCATGTCACTTACAAAGCTAGTGACAAATCTGAAAATAAATGACAGAAAACAGCTTTTGGAGGAGCATGTGAATTTGATTCTCCTAAAGTCAATGACCTCAATGGCATAAAGCTGGTAAATTAAATGAGCTAGAAATAAAAATCCTGGCTAGGAGTAAGTTATCAGAGCATACCAGGGTTATATATCATCCCTATATTATCATCCAGGAAGAAAATCCTGAAATCAATGATTGGCATGTGATGATTGCTGTGGAACTTTCCATATCGCCCTGAAGCTGGATATATATATTTTATAGGACTCCAGGGTTTCATATTTCCTAATTCATAGGCACCAAGGAGTGACTAAAGATCTCAGGCACTAACTGACAGGAAAACTACTGCAGGATAAATGGGATAAATCCATCCATATAAAGCTGGATGCCTCCATCCTCCCCAGCTGGCAGCCAGCATGGGACTGCTGCTCCCTACAATTCCTGTCCAAACACAGCAGGACTCATTCCCTACTGCTGCTTCAAACAGGGAGTCCAAAGCCCTTCCTGAGGCTGGAGCATGGCCTGCCCTTCTCCCCTCTACACCTCTCTCAAATGGATTTAAATTTGGGAGTACTTGGCTTGCTATATTTGGCCCCGAGGTTTCCAAGACAAAATTACCAGGAATGAAAGAACTGGAATTTCAGACTTCACAACACTACCAAAATCAAACTGGAATTCAGCTGGGAACAAAAAGTATGAGGGCAGTCAGACTGTGATGTTACATCCCCTCTTACAGCCAAGAGTAGTTAAGGCAGAAAAATACAATATCTTTAGGGCCAGTAAACGTTTCCAACTAGTGATCTTATTCCAGCTATTCAGAAGGGAATATAAATCCTGATTCTTTTCCAAACCCTGATTAATAAGAACCAGCTGAATCTCAGCAGCAATGCTAGCATTTAGTTTTTATTCAGGCTCGTATTTTTCATTTATATTCTCCTTTTTCACTTTTCTACAACTGCACAAATAAACAGGAACACGGGCGATTTTTAGCAACTGCACGTGTTGTAGTGTAAGGCATCAATGTAGGGAGTCCAAAAATGAGGTAGAAAGCAAAAATGAGCTGGGATGTCATGATCAGATTCCCAGAGGTAGACTCCATCATCTTCAGTGTTTCTCTGGATCATGAATTTGGAAAAGAACATTATGTAAGGACAAGGAGCAGCCATAAATTATGGCCACGACTTTGCAGACTTTCCCGTTCTATTAATTATTTACATCCAAAAGGAATTTTATCTTCTGCAGATCTTCCAGAGTGTTTATGACTATTTCAAATGACTCAATGATATTTTAATGGGACAGGAATTCTGAGAGGTTCCAAAGGGAAGCTGAAGGGTGTCTGTGCTTGGCAAGTCAGAGTACAGGAGGATGCAGCAAAGGATAGAGTTGAGAAAACTTTAAAAACCTCTGTTCTACTGAACTGAGGGCCTGGCTGCACCTGATAAAAAGTTCTGTAGCTGGAGCAATTTAAACTGATGTGTTGGGGTTTTTTTCCCATTAAAAAATCCCTTAAGGATAAAGACAAAATCTACAAAATTAAATTTTATGACATGGAGGTGCTCTTGTGTTCACTCAGAGTGCTGAGATAGGGAAGAAGCAGTCAATACTGGAATGGAATATTGCTTTGCTGCTTGTGTAGGATTTTTCCATTCAGAAATGTCAAGTGGTTTTACAAACACTTAATAAAATGATCCTCCCCACTTGCTTATGGTCACTAGAATTTACTTCTGTAGTGTGTGAAGAGCCCAAAGAATAACAGAGCATTCTTGCCAAGCAGTAGCAATGTTCCTCTTCTCCATTGCCCACCTCCTTTTGTTTTTCTTTTTATAATTTCTAGGATATTCTTTTCCATTTCCAAATCTATTTTACTTTCATGAGATCTACGGAATTCAATTGCCTTCTTAGGGATTGAATTCCCTCTCTTGTGATTTACTTTACATTACAATAGGGAAATCATGACAAAAACCCCTCAATGACACCTTTAGAAATCAAATTCCTTATTTTTATTGCAGCTGGAAATGGGTGTTGACCCCAGAGCATTCACAGTCATTCTGTGCCCTTCTTATTGTAACTCACAAGGCACAGGCAAAATGCTTTGAACTACAGAAAAATGTTCATATTTTTCCTTAAACCAGCAAACCCCAAGGTGAATTGTGTGTACAAAAGAACTCAATCATTGGGCTGTTGCTCATTAGCTGTTTGATTTCTGTATTCTTTGACATATCCTGTACATTTGAGAAGAATATTTCCATATTTTCTGGACAACTGGACATAAGCTTTGTGTCCTTCAAGAATTGGGCAGGTATTTGTTTATCTGCTCCTTGCAAAGCCTGAGTTTTTTCTGAAGATTGTAAAGATGTGGTAATGCTCAAACCCTTGTACTCCACCTGCCTTTCCCATCTGAAATTGAGTTCAAAACAATTTCTTTAGAATTCCAAAGCACTCCACTACAGAGCTGTGAAATGCAGTGGGTTTTAAAATAAGCAGATCTAAATAAGTAGTGATATAGTAATATAATAAAAAAATATATTAAATAACAATCTTAGTGTTAAATCTAAACTAAGCAAATACTTTAGTTGGGTGCAAGAAAAACCTTCAGCTTTGAAGTATTTTGCTACTTGCTGGTGGCTTAAAAATTTAGTTACCAAAGAGGTGGAAAAAAAGGGTTTTCTTCCCCTGCACAGCAGGAACCTTTTAGATGTGGTGTAGTTTTGAAATGAGAGGGTGAAGCCTCCTAAGAAACAGGGTAGAGATTTCCACAAAAAATCTGGAAACACCACCAAATAAAACAAAGTAAACCACAGAACCACTGAGTTATCAGATTGCATCAGTGTCATCTTGTAATGTTCTCTGCAAGCACAAGTAGTTCTTGCAGGAGAAATAGGAGTCTCCTGGCATCTGGGGTACTTTACCAAGAAAAACATGAGGTTTTTACAATTGCTTAGACCTTTCAGATATTCCTGCTAATGCCCTGGCTCATCTGAACACAATCACAAAAAGGAAACAAGCAAGTGGGGTTTCACCTTGCACTTACAGCACTCCAGACAAGGGTGCTGCAGCATTTTCCATGAACAGACAGAGCTGGTTTGTAAACTGTGCTGCTGCTGGAATTTTTACCCCTGGGCTTTCATACTTTGTATGTCTGTACTCAGCACTCAGTGAGGATTAAAGCCTGCTTTCTATGGAGTGTGTTGACACCATGCAAAATGCTCCATACCTACATTTTCCCCCTGTCCTTTTTTCTGAGTTCAGCCTGGGAGATCATCTTGATTACTTGGCAGCAGAGTAAACCACTGCAAAGCACAAGTGTTCAGGATGTTTGGGACACTGATCCTACTTCTTAATAAGCTTTTATTTGCCTTATTGTCCTTATTTGTTCATTGTATTTTAGTGTGTGCGTGCCTCAAGTGGTAGAAAAACAAGAGTGGTCTTGCCAGTGTTTGTAATCCATGTGAGTACCAGCTCCTCTCTTTACCAAAACCCTTTTCTACATCTTTCTTTATGGAGTGGACAGATTAAAAAGCAGCAGGAGAGTGAGACAACCATCCCTAAAAATCTGTTCTCTGGCTCTCTCTCTCCTGCCCCTGGTCATGCTTATGTGTTGACATCCTCTGTTTTGTTTCCTCTCCAGCTCCAAGTGCTGCTCCACGTGCTTTCTGCCTCCTTTATCTGCAAGGCTCCTGCCTTCTCCTGTCACACATTGAGTCCAGCTGCCTCAGAGCTGCTGCCCCACACAATCTCCTCTGCAGCACACGTGGGACCTCTTCAGCATCTTGGCTTTCCTCTGCTGTGGATTTGCTCCTTTCTGTGGGATTGTTTTAACTCATTGCTGCATTAACTCACAATGCCAGACAGCTGCTGGCAGCCCTAAGGAGGGCTGGTAAGGAAATGTGGTGGATTCTGTACATTAGCAACAAAATATATATTCAGAGAAACTAATCCAAGTTGTGTTTCCTTGCCCTGAGTTAGCACAGAGATTGATTTAGGGGTTACCTCTTTCCTCAGACCTCATTCCTCATTCCAGCTCTCCTTCAGCTGCCACCCCAACACCAAACCTGTGAGGCCAGAGAGGCACAGCCCAAACTTCAGCCCCTTCAGCATCCCCAGTGTGTCAGGTCAGACAAACACAGCCCAAACTTGAGCCTTCTCAGCATCCCCAGTGTGTCAGGCAAGAGAAACCCCAAACTTCAGTTCTCTCAGCATCCCTGGTGTGTCAGGCCACAGAAACACAGCCCAAACTTCAGCTCCCTCAGCATCCCTGGTGTGTCAGGCAAGAGAAACCCCAAACTTGAACCCTCTCAGCATCCCCAGTGTTTCAGGCCACAGAAACCCAGCCCAAACTTGAGCCCTCTCAGCATCCCCAGTGTCAGGCAAGAGAAACCCCAAATTTCAGCCCTCTCAGCACCCCCAGTGTGCCAGGCCAGAGGAACTCCAAACTTGAGCCCCCTCAGCATCCCTGGTGTGTCAGGCCAGGGAAGCACAGCCCAAACTTCAGCTCTCTCAGCATCCCAAGTGTGCCAGGCCACAGAAACCCCAAACTTTACCCCTCTCAGTATCCCCAGTGTCAGGCCAGGGAAGCACAGCCCAAACTTCAGCCCTCTCAGCATCCCCAGTGTTTCAGGCAGCTGCTGCACAACAAATGTGCTGGTGCTCCCAGGGAGCAGAGACAGTTTGAGCCTGGGCCATATTTCAGCTGGACATCGTGGGCTGCTGGGCAGGGACCCAGAGAGCAGTGGGGAGTAGGAGTTTTCCATCTTTGTGTTATGTCAGAGTCTGAGGGGAGGCAGCTGCTGTGGATGTTTTAAGATAGGAGGTTTTCATTCCCCTGCTCAGCCATTTAAGGTGAAATGAAATTTAAGGTGACACTTCAATGTGGGAAGGGGTTTGTTTGTGTGGATCCTGAACCTCTGGAAGCTGACAGCTCTGGAATATCCTCACCTCACACAAAGCTGGAAGGGTGTAACACACAGAGAAGTGAGTGATGTTGCAGCGTGCAGGACGTCCTCCCTTGCTGGGAGCCTGCAGCTGTCTCTGGAATAAATTCCTGTGTCTTTGAACATCTCTCCTGGCCACACAGCCCCTCTGTGCAAAGGACAGACTGACAGAAGGGTGTCTGCAAAGGAGAGCTCAGATCCTGCCCTGCACTGTGGGAATCCTCCAAGCACAGAACAAGGCAAAGAAGTTTAAATGGAGTTCAGCAACCTTTGCTTAAGAGCAGGAAACAGGGAGTTGGACTGACCTGGCAGTCTCAGCAGCTCTTATAAATCTGTGTTTGGCAACTCACTTGTGTGAGGAGCATCTGAAGGGTCTTTACATTTTCTGGCATCATCTGGTGGTTGAAAGCCTTTTGTTGCTACAGTGCAAATTATAATGGGAAAGATGCTTCTTTTTTCCTTTAAACTGTGCCCTTGAGTGCTTCTACCATTAGAAATGTTCTATAACTATTTTCTGGAACTCTCTTTGGCCCTGCTCTGAGTCTGAACAGCTCTGAATCCCTGAATTGCAACACAATGCTAACAGTGATGGCATTGGACATCTTTGGACTACTCACACTTCAGCTTTCCATGGGGTTCACTGACCTCCCTGCTATGTGGACTCAGAAATTCTTTAAAAAATAGGCCAGAATTAGAAGATTACTATTCCTGTGTTTATTTTCCTTGCTACCTTTTTTTTATATTAGATATGAAACTTTTTCTTTTCCCATTTCCACAGTGAGAACAATCAGTGGATTGAATGTGGGAACTCTGGGAGGACCAAACTGCTGTAATGACTTTCCTCAACCTACCCTCACCAAAACAATCTTGCAGAGGCTGATTAAACAAAACTGTCTCTTAGTGCTGTGTCAAAACCTTAGAGAAAATAGAGGGAAGGAGTGAGGGCAGAAGGGGCTTCTGAAAGCTGTGGGGTGGTACCTTGATACAGCAAGGAGAAGCTACAGAACTAAAAACTTTGTAAATAAGATTTCAAGGCTGCACCTGGTAAGTGAAATACGGCTTGAAGCTCACAGGATCATTAAGATTGGGAAAAAACTTTAAGTTCATTAACACAGCACTGTCATGTCCAGCACTAAGCCATGTCTCCAAGCACCACATCTACATGGTTTTTGAACATTTCTGGGTATTCTAGTCCTGGGCAGCCTGGGGTAATGCCTTCAGTGAAGAAATTCCCACTAATATCCAAACCTCCCCTGGCCCAGCCTGAGGTTGTTCCCTCTCCTCCTGTCCCTGCTCCCAGAGCCTGACCCTCCTGGCTGTCCCCTCCTGGCAGGAGCTGTGCAGAGCCAGAAATTCCCCCTGAGCCTCCTTTTCTCCAGGCTGAGCCCCTTCCCAGATCCCTCAGCCCCTCCTGGGGCTCCAGCCCCTTCCCCAGCTCCATTCCCTGGACATGCTCTGCTCAGATCATGCTTCTTCCAGTTTCATAAGGGGAAAATGCTGCAGAAAAATGCTTGTGTGCTCCTGGCAGGACAAGATGTTGGGAGCCTTTGGTGGGCAGGGACACCTTCCACTGTCCCAGGCTGCTCCAAGCCCTGTCCAGCCTGGCCTTGGGCACTGCCAGGGATCCAGGGGCAGCCACAGCTGCTCTGGGCACCCTGTGCCAGGGCTGCCCAACCTCACAGGGAGAATTCCTGCCCAAAATCCCATCCATCCCTGCCCTCTGGCATTGGAAAGCCATTCCCTGTGTCCTGGAACTGTCCCAAGTGACTCTCTCAGAGCCCCTTTAGGCACTGGAAGGAGCTCTCAGCTCTCCCTGGCACCTTCTCTTTTCCAGTTTGGGCATTCCCAGCTCTCCCAGCCTTTCCTTTGTAGATGATGTTGATCCCACTACAAAATGGAGCCTGTTATTCAAACCAGTGTGGATAAAAAGTCATGGCCTGCCTGGAAGAGAGCTATCTTTGTGCAAGCTTTGATGTTAAAAAATAGTAACTTGAACTCACAGATGTACTGATTACCCTGCTAAAAGAAGATGTGGAATCTCTTCTCAGAATTACAGCATTTTAATTAGAAGAATGTGAGCAAAGCCTTAATCTTGTTAGGAGGGATAGATACGGATGAGGCAGAAACAAAATCCACAGTAACACAGCCCAGACACAAAAAGCTGTGTCCTGGAGGTTGGTAACAGCACCAGAACTGCTCCCTGCCACTGCTCTTCCTGCAAGACTAAGCTTGACAGTGACTAAGTTGGAAGAAATATCAATTCTGCCTTGTAGCACTGAGCTACATCACACACAGCTGCTTGGGGAAAAAAATAGCTGAAATGTGGGAAAGGTACCTCAGATTTACAAACCAGCTCCACAGATACTTGATTATTCCCTTTAAAGTTCTTTTGAGCCCTTCTAAATTCTTGTGACATTCAAGGATCAATAAGAATCTCATCTGTAGCTGATCCTGACAGATGTTAATCTTTGCCTTGGCTTTGCAGCCTGCTTGAAATAGTACTTGTTCCTTCATGTCAGGCCTCTGGCAATGCTCACAGAGTCAGGATTACAGTCTCCAGTGAATCCCATTTGTACTGTCATTAACTTTCTAAACTGTTCCCCATAGCTGGCAACCTTTCCATGCTTGGAGATCTACTTAGTGGGAAGCTGGGAGAGTGATGGGTTCTGCCTGTCTGGAATCATTGTGCCTTTAATTGAGATTTGTTTAATTTTGTCATTAAGTCCATTTACATTGTAGGCATTTCGTAACCATGATTACACATTGTGCCTGTACCCTGGCTGTGTTTTGTGCCATTTACCTATTAAAGAAAGAGAAAAAAGCTCTGTGTTTACTTAAGATTTTTACAAGTAGCCATCTTTTTTTTTTCTTCCATTAACTTAGTTAATAAATTAATCTAATTTTTGGATTGGAAAAAAAGGGCTCATCTGCAGACTCTGTGCTATGTTCTAAGGAGGTGATTAGATTTATTTGGTAAAATACAGCTGAGCATTCAGTACCTGCTTGTCTGGAAGGAATTGTCAGGACCCATAAACATGGGAATGATGGTTGATTCCACATCAGGGATAAATCTCCATCAGAAAGCAAAGGAATGGGAACTTTTCTCTCACAAATGCCAAGGACTTTGTGGTGAGCAGCAGTCCCTGGGTGTAGCATGTCCCTGTCACAGAGTGTGGGAGGGCTGGGAGCAGCCTGGCCCAGAGCAAAGGATCCCAGCCCATGGCAGGGCTGGGATGAGAGGAGCTTGAAGGTCCCTTCCAGCTCAGAGCAGTCTGGAATTCCGTAATTCCACCATTCTCTGACAGATCAGGGGTGCAGGTGACTTTCCTGCTCTGGGAATGTGAGTCAGGGGTGAGCAGAGCTGTGTGGGTTACAACAGAGCTCGATAGGGATCACTTCAGCAGCTGGGGAAGCCAAAGCCTTGCTTGTTAATAAGAGAAAAGAAAGCTGATTAATCAGCTGAGTCATCTGTGCCTCAGTGCTGGTATGAGTGGCATGCTCCATGGATCAGCCTATTCCCAGGGAAAAGCCAAACCATAATCAAGGCTAATTGACTGAGCTCAATCAAATGTTTCAAAATACCACCCGTGAGTTTGACATCAAATGAAAAGGCAGGGATATTCCCAGTCAGGCAGTTAATTGCTTCCTGAAAACTTGTTCTTTGCAATGATTCAAAGATTTTCACCAGAGCTGCCTTTTATTTCCATTTCCTAGGCTTACAGCAGGTTACAGTGTAATGTACAGATTAACAGGCTGGAACAAGACACTTGCCCTCTCACATTTCTTCCTTCTGAATGATGCTGCAGTGCTGCCTTGTCCCTGGGACAGAAAATTTGCAGCTTCCAGGAGTTAAAACAACTTTTTAGAAGGTTTTAGAAAGATAAATAATACCCATTTCTTGCAGCTATTAGTACTAGCAGCAAAAATTGCAGTATTTTAGAGTAAAGCCAGTAGGCTTTTTAGTCCTTATGTTTAGAGTATTAATCCCCAAAGGATATTTCTATGGGTTTTGCTTCTTACATCCAGCAGAAATCGTTTCAAAGAGGAGCTGAAATGTCAGACTTTTTGCAAGAGTTTGTCTAGTGGAAAATAACGGTGGTGTTCAAACATTTGTCTGGTTCCTGATGTGCCCCAGGTTGTGTGCAGCCATGAAAAATCAGCAGCACATCTGTAAATGAATCATCTTTTTCCCTGCACGCACATGGTTGCACAATTTTATTGACTGCTTGCTTTGATGAGTATTTGATATTTGTCATGTGAAGCTATCCCGTCCCGTTGTAATATCAGAAATTCCAAGCACAATTAGCAACTGAATTGGATGTCACAGTTAATGAGCCACAGTCCTGCTGTGCCCCAGGGCACACACAGAGGATGAGCCAGCTCTGCAGTCAGCAGGGATCCCAGGACTGAGCTCCAACAGGGACATCTGCCTGCAAACCCTGCACCTGGAGTGGGCATTTCTGCTCTGGCTGAGCCTGCAGAGCAGTGGGAGCACCTCAGGTGAGCCCCAGCATTGGAATGAATCTGGAATCCTGGAATGGTTTGGTTGGAAGGGACCTTAAAGCTCATCCAGTTCCAATCCCGACACCTTCAACCATCCCAGGCTGCTCCAAGTCCCATCCAGCCCAGCCTTGGATGCTCCCAGGGATTCAGGAGCAGCCACAGCTGCTCTGGGAAATCCATTCCAGCCCTCCCCACTCTCATAGGGAAGAATTCCTGGCCAATATCCACCTAAACCTTCCAACCTTTCTGCAAAGGGAAGTGTTGGGGTTTCACAGGGAATCTGGGAAAAGAGTCCAGAGCTTCCAAACTTCTCCTTCAACCTGTGACCCCTGGGGAGCTCCTGGTGGGACCCCCCAGCCCTGGGATGTGGCTCTGGCCCTTGGTGTGGGCCACTGGTCACAACCAGGGGTGCAAAATGATTTCATGGGTGTGGTGGTGTTCAAGCAAAGGTTGGGCTGGATGATCTTGGAGGTCTTTTCCTCCAAGGTTCTGTAATAAATTCCATGATCTTTTCCCCCACATAATCATGATTCTGGATTGTATTTCACTTAAAAATCCATCACTTTTCTGCAGCAGGACATGAACACAGGTGCCACAGGATTCACACCTTCTGTAACTCCACAAAAAATATTCAGAAAACTCCCATTCCAAATCCAAATTTCCACAGGGGTTGTGCCAAGATTAATTAGTAGAAATAACCTGATATAGTTGAAATTAGCTGTCATTATAACACTTAACCACATATTTTCCCTGTCTGGATATTTGCTGTGCACCTTGTATTTATTACAGTGTTATTTGTTAATGCTTTTGTGTGGTGAATCAGTTGTCAGGAAGAATGATTGTGGTTACAAAAAAAAAGGCAGTTTTATTGTGAACTGGAAGGAAGAGAATATGGATGAGGATGGAGAGGGAGGAGACAGAAGATGACATTTGTAGCCAGAAGTGATTTGTAGTATGAAAATATTAAATGCTGTTGAAAAGTGGGACTCCACAGATTATTGACATAATTGTGGCAATAGGAATAGATTTGTCTCTGCTATTTGCCTATTTTTGCAACAATTTTCATCAGATGATGAATACATGACAATTTTACATTGTCTAACACAAAAGAAATTGGCTTTTTATTCTATCTTTTAAATAACATATGCCTAGCAGATTTCTAACTGAACCATCTTTTTAAAGAAGCCTATTGTGATTGAATTTTGCATCTTTCAACTTTTCTCTGGGGTTTCTTTGCATTAGTATTAGGTTCAAAGCAATAATCAAGGTCTAAGCCTTACAAGATCATTTTTTTGCCTGCTTTAAAATGAAAACCAGAGGGGAGTTTTGCTGATTAGGTGTGTACTTCATTTCTGTGCACTATGCCAGAGTTTAAATACATGTCACTTGGAAATGAGCTTTTGCAAATTCAAAGGGAGAGAGATGAACTTTAAATCTGAACTTTAAACCTCACATCAGTTTTCCTGTGGCACTGGAGATGTGTTATTTTCACAGAAAGTATTTCCTTTTGCTTTCAAGTGATGGCACAAGCAAAGTGCTGAAGACTGAATTCAAATTACTTGAATTCCTTTAAGAATTTGAAATGCTGAACGAAGGGGAGAAATTCTGCAGGTCACTAAATAGTTTCCTAATTTCTTTGCTTTCCAGGAGAAGGGAAGAAATGAGAAGGAAAAGAGCCACAGACTTTTCTCTCTCAGAACACACAGAGAAAAGAAATGGTCTCAAGCACAGCCCTTCCCAGCACCAGGAACGTGCACCCAGGGAGAGCTCATGGATCAAACTCCCTCTGATGCTTTGGATTCTGGAGGCTTTGCCAAAACCAGAAACTCACACTTTTGGCATAGATAAAGTGTCCTGGAATGTGAGGCTGAGCAGTGACCCTTTGCACTCTCCTCTTTACAGCTTGTGCCTGAGAAAATGATGGGAGGAAGGTTTGGCAGGAGGGACTGGGGCAGGGGAGTGCTTGGATCCAGGCAGGAGGAAAACGTGGATGTTGAGTGTTCAGAGCACTGATAACACCAAGCATGGAATTCCAGGATGGTTTGGGTGGGAAGGGATCTTAAAGCTCATCCCATTCCACCTCTGCCAAGAGCAGGGACAGCTCCCACTGGACCACGTTGTTCCCCAATAATGAAGGAAAGGATGGAAAAGATTTTTGACATGAAACCCACTCCTCGCCTCAGTGGCTTGTTCTGTGCTTATTTATTTTTCTTGACACACTTCATGTACTTTCTCCTCCCAGGTAAGAAGTGCAGTTACTGTGATCAGTTTTGCTGAGGGAAATAGATAAAATTGGCAATACTGAGAAGAAACAAGAATAATCAACTTATTTCTTTTTAGACAGAACCTTTTTAATGTCCTCTGAGCACAGGAAAATGACCAGGTGAAAGGCTCATTGTCTCTGACAGGGGCAAATATATGATTCTAAGAGCAAGATGAGCATATCATGGTCTAAATAATTCACATAAACAGATTGTATGGCTGTGGGAATGCACCCACCTCAAACCCCTCGCTGGACTGATGCTGGGACATAGAGCATCCCAAAAAGATCATGGAATAATGGGCAGGAAATGATGCATTTGGAAAATGCAGGCTGTGTCATCCACCACAGGGCAAAGCTCTTTGTGAACAAGCACAGGTCTTTTCTCATACCTGACTCATCCAGCACATAAAGTCGTCAAAGAAAAAGAATAAAAGCTATGTTTCAAAATAGAAAAACACATATTCTGTGAGCCAGAGCTCTTAAATGTATCATAATCAAAGTATTACATAGCAATGAGGTGCCTGGCAAATCCCCATCACAAAAATTTCTGCAGAACTCTTTTTTTTTTTTTTTTTTCTAAAAGAGCCTGGATCACATATGGTTGTGTCAGGAACAGAATAAAACAGTCAGAGTAAAGCAGTGAACCAGACCAGCAAAAGATCTGTGTCACCTTTCCACCTGTACAAAAGGGGGAAAATACAAAGTGATTAAGTAAAGTGGAAAAAATCAAAATAGTAGTTTTTCACCTGGCAAAGCCATACTTGGCAAATAGAAAGTTATCAAACACATAATCTGCTTCCCAGTTGTATTTACACCAGGCTGATTTACTCACTGTAGGTCAGAACTGTCAGAATCAGTGTAATCTTTATAAATTCCCTGGGCAGTTAACAAGTAAATGAGCTGAGGCAATTTTTTGCTGCATTCTCTTCAAGGCAGCAACATTTCTCACAAATAATTGCAGTTCAAAAGAAATGGCCAGCCCTGAGTTAGGAACCAGATTCATTTTATCCATTAGTCATTCATTTAATTCATTTCTTTGATTTTATTCTCAGAGGAGCTTCATATTTGCATAACATAAATGCTCATTATGGTTTAGTGGGCATTGTGGTGTTCGTCAAAGGTTGGACTTGATGACCTTGGAGGTCTTTCCCAACCCTAATGATGCCATGATTTTGTCAATAATACATAAACCAGAGCCCAAAACAAAGCCAAATAACTTGTTTTATCTTCTGGTTGATTTTTGTCTGTCTTTGTGCTTGAATCTTTTCCCACTGAAATCAGTGGGGATTTTGATTCCTAACAAGTCAATGGGAGCAGAATGTGAACTTTTATTAGCACATTGTTACAGACCCCGTGGGGACAGGAAATCAGATTTTGGAGCCAGGAAGATAAGGGAGGGAAAGACTTTTTGGAACCAGTTGATGGTCTGTGTTGATGTTCAGTTTTAGAAAATCCCTGAATAAAAGAAGGCTTGAGCTGCCTCAAGTGGTCTGGGCACTGCAGGTTTGATTTCTGTCACACTGAGGGGGGATTGTGTCAGGGTTTGGTTGGGAATTCCCTGCCAGGCAGCTCCTCACCTTGGAGCATTGTCAGCACCTCTCAGTTTCATCCACTGTGAAATGTGGAAGTGGTGTCTGTGAGATAGGACAAGGGGGAATGGCTTTAAACTGAGAGAGGGAAGGGTTAGATGGATACTGGGGATAAATTCTTCCCTGTGAGGGTGGGCAGGCCCTGACACAGGTACCCAGAGTGGCTGTGGCTGCCCCTGCATCCCTGGCAGTGCCCAAGGCCAGGTTGGACAGGGCTTGGAGCAGCCTGGAATAAGGGAAGGTGTCCCTGCCATGGCAGGGGTGGGATGGGATGAATTCCCTTCTCACCCAAACAATCCTGTCCTTTTATGATAAAACCAATCCCAGCAACAGACAGTGTGGGACTGACACTTCTGGATTTGGGTCAACCACTGTGCCATAAAATCTCAAAGCACTGTTGGAAATGCAGGGGAATAAAGAAGAAAGGTGATTAACAACTGCCTCCAAGATAAGGAAAACTCCAAGGTGATTCATTCAGTGAGCAGCTGAATGAAAGGATGGACAGAAACGTGACAGAAAAACCATCAAACCTTATTTCAAACTGCCTGCTGCAGTAATTTGAATTTAGATAATATGTGTGTGTATTTAGGGCTTGATTTCTCCTTCCACTGGGCAACTTTCAGCTGTGTGCTTCAAATACTGAGCAGCACTTTGCTCATTTTCTCCTGCTGTCCAGCCCTGGTGTGCTCTAAATGCCTCTCCCAGGAGCTGTTCTGACTCTGGATGTCCTTGGTGACTCCTCAGCTCTCTGCCAATGCACTCAGGTTCTTGGCATCCAGGTTTCACTGCTGGAATTGCCTTCTCTGCTGCATTTCTCAGGGTGATGCAGTTTTCAGAGTGAAAGGTTGCTGTCAGTGTAATTAATGAGGCATCTCCCTGCTACTTTCTACTTGAGATTTATTTGTGTATAATATTTTTAGTAGAAGCTGTTAGAAAAGACCTTAGAGTTTAATAAAAATTTTCAAATAAGATGCCAGCTCCATATAAAGACCACATTGAGATAAACTGGCATTTCCCCATTTCAGTGAATTTCACAAGATGCCCAGGATTCACTGGTCCTTCTCCACTGTCTCACAATCTGCTCAGACACTGATTTGCTTGAAGAGCTGTAAATCTCCTCACTGAAGTCTTTCTGTAGTGGTAACATCCATGAACACTGGCCTACACCTAATCCTTGAGCAAAACCCAAAATTAGTGATGCTATTTTACCCTTTCATTTTGCCAGAATTGCCATTCTTCCACCCATGAACTGGCACAGTAAATATTACACAGTCACCTTTTTTGGGGTGGGGCAGGCCAGGTATTTGACAGCTGAAGCACCAAGGAGAAGGAACAGCAGAAGTGCAACCAGATGAGGAATTCTGCCTCGTGGAGCCCCTGGGGATGGCTGGGGAGTGGGGCACCCCCAGAGCATCCACGTGGGGATTGTCTCCTTGGGATGCTCACCCCACTCAGGGCTCGTTCTGGAAGCACAGATTTATGGAACCACAGGCAGCAGCTTTGCTCTCAGCATGCCTGCTTGCTTCCTGAGCCCTGTGACCTGCAATATCCCGTGGGCAGGAATTCCAGAGCTCCCTCATGCCCAGGGAGAGGAACCACCTCCTCCTGTGTGCCTCGACGGTGCCACCTGCCAGTTTGATTTCCTGCTCCTCGATTTTTGACAACAGCCATTTCCTCTCAACATCTTAAGGACAACTGTGCCTATAAATATCTCCCTCACACCCCTGCACAGCCATCTCTTTTCCAGACTTAGAAATCATAATCTCTGGAGTTCCTCTAAATACAGAAAATGTTCCAGGCTTTCATCATCCTGCACCTTTTCTTGTTTTATGTTTTTATCCTTGGAATCAGTGACCAGAACTAAGAACTATAAGCAGTACCCAAGATTTGGGGATGGGTTTATATGGAGGGTCTGAGGTCTTTTTTTCCCCAAATTCCATGGCTTTAGTATTAGTGGCACTGGGCAGGATGGAGTGCACATAACTCACAGTGATTGATGCTGTGATCTCTTGGCAACAGCAAAAATTATCTTACTTGGCTTAACCACATAGCTTTTGGTATAAATTCATGTCCCCACACACACAAATATTTAGTGAGTTCTGTGGGGCTGCAAACAGGGCATTGTGGGGAAAGAAAAAGCCACAACACATCCCACAGGACATCTGTCCCTGAGCTTTGGTTGGAGAAATGTTCTTAAAATGCTTTGGCCTCTGTGACCCTGCTCAGGCCAGACCCAGCACAGGGAGAATTTCCTTCTGCCCAGGGCAGGAATGCAGTTGTAGGAGCACTGGTGCATGTGCCTTTTGCTTCCAGGGAATCAGGGAATCATTAAAGTTGGAAAAGTCCTCTCAGAAGGCTGAATCCACACATTAACCCAGCACCACCGTGCTCACCCCTGAGCCACATCCCCAGGTGCCACACCTGTGCATTTTTGAACATTTTGGGGTGGTGACTCCAGCATTGCCTCCCTCAGCAGCCTGGCCCAATATCTGGCAAAGCTTTCAGGGGAGTAATTTTCCATAATATCCAACCTGACCCCTCCCCTAGCACAACTTGGGGCCACTTCTTGTCCTCTCCCTGTTCCCTGCTCCCAGAACCTGACCCCCCTGGCTGTGCCCTCCTGGCAGGAGCTGTGCAGAGCCAGAAATTCCCCCTGAGCCTCCTTTTCTCCAGGCTGAGCTCCTTCCCAGATCCCTCAGCCTCTCCTGGGGCTCCAGACCCTTCCCAGCTCCATTCCCTGGACATGCTCTGCTCAGATCATGCTTCTTCCAGTTTCATAAGGGAAAAATGCTGCAGAAAAATGCTCGTGTGCTCCTGGCAGGACAAGATGTTGGGAGCCTTTGGTTGGCAGGGACATTTCCACTGTCCCAGGCTGCTCCAAGCCCCAAAGTCCAGCCTGGCCTTGGGCACTGCCAGGGATCCAGGGGCAGCCACAGCTGCTCTGGGCACCCTGTGCCAGGGCCTCAGTGCCCTCACAGGGAAGGATTTCTTTCCCCAGCTCCACTGCCCTAGCACAACTTTCTTTCTTTCTTTCTTTCTTTCTTTCTTTCTTTCTTTCTTTCTTTCTTTCTTTCT
>WEIU01012452.1:122044-145125 GCA_013389925.1 Aegithalos caudatus | reverse complement strand
TTTTTTTTTCTTTTTTTTTTTTTCTTTACCACCAGTTTGTTTGGAAAAGGCAGATAAAGAAAAAAAATTCCAAGATTTTTGTTAACTTCTTAAAATTGTCAGTATTTTTTCCACGTGCCTTTAATCTAAGTTGGTAATGCTAATTAGTATGTATTCAATATTCTGTTAGTCCTAAAAGCATTTTGTAAGGAAACAGAAAACCAATTAATAAACTCTGAACTTAAAGGAACATTTATATGGCCATAGCCATGGAGCAGTAGAGAAATTTATGGGATTTATTCTATTGATTGAAACAATCTAGTTTTAAATGTGTTCTATTTGACCCTTGTTCTAGACATCCCATTAAATAAAGACATTTTACACCTGAAAATTCTAACCTGAATACATATTTTAAGTATTTTTCTAAACTGATTTTTAAAATTAATAACTTTTGGTTATTTCATAGGCTGCTCAGTTATCCTATGAAGTAATTGTTTATTTAGCACATGGGTTAAAATGATGCTTGTGGTCGTTGTAACTCTCCACTGAACTTAAATGAAGACGTCTAAAAGGATAATTTCATATTTCAATGGGGAAAGGGGCACTGCTCAGCTGAAAGGATGAGGAAATAGAGCCACAGTTACTTTCTTTACCACCTTGTTGGGAGGGCCAGATCCCTGCAGGGTGAGTGGCTGGGATTGATCCAGCTGTGCAATCCCTGGTACTGCACAGATGTGCCAGGGGCTCCTCTCCAGACCTCGCTGAAATTCCTTTGGAAAGGATCCATATCTATGATTATTAATACATTTAAAGGCCGAGCCTTTCTTATCATCCTCGAGAACTCTCCAATTTATTTGATTCTTCGTGCCACTCCTGTAACCTCTTGGGGAAGTGCAGAAAATATTGCAACCCTCTGAATCTCAGACAAAACTGCCTGAAATGGCACTTGGCAGGGGGATTTTAAGAGCCTGTTTTCCACAATATCTGAACCAGCTCAGAAGTGCCACGAGCAGGAATGTACAGACAAGTCAGCTCCCTCTCTGTCTTATTGCAGATAATCATCACATTTTAGTTTGGCTTAGCAAAAAAAGTGCCCCAAAAACTTTATTGTGATACTCTAATGCATGAAAACATCCATAAATTATCTGTCTAAGAGTCACAATGCAACTTCCAAGTTGTGACAACTTGGAAAACCAGCCTGACAAGCACGCTCACTTTTGGTGTTTTTCTAAAACTTCTTGAGCTTTATAAGGAGAATTTAAAGTGAAGCAAGAAGCGAAGCACAAACACTTTTTGTTCTCAGCACACAAATTCCTTCTGTCTCCCTGCCTGGGGTCCCCGTTTTTATCTGTGAGCAGTGTCTCAGCTAAAACAGGGTTATCACCAGCTATAAATCAATAAACATTGTCAGCTCCATCCTGTCACTACACACAGGCAGCAGGGAGGTCGTGAGCTTTTCCAAGTGGGCATCCCAGAGGATACACGGTCTCTGGTGAAGCACTGCTCTGTCTGCAGCTAAAAGGACCCTGCCTTGGCTCAGTCACGCTTTGATTTAGCAGAATTCCTATTTATTTATATTAGTAAAGAAAGAAAGGAGGTTTTATCCAGAGTAGAATTATCACGGGGATGTGGGGGAAGGAAATAAGAAAGCCTCAATATTCAGAACAAAGCCAGTAAAGAATTTTCATATAGGTGTAACTGCTGTAGAATGCAAATAAAACTAAGTTCCCATATACCTGGATAAAAGGACTAAGAACACTTGCGTTTCCCTGAGATTAAGCTGCCCTCGCTAAAGATGTTTTTCAAGCCTTTAAGCTGATCCACAGCTGCCCCACGAACACCTTCCAGATGTGCGCGCAGCCAAACCTGCCTTAGCAGCTGCGATTTTCGGTTTCACCGAACCAAACGCCGCTCGCAAAGCGGCGAGCGCTCCGTGCTGCACATCCCATCCCATCTCCCATCCTATCCCATCCCATCCTCCTGCCGCGGAACCTCTGGAGAGCCGGGACGAGCTCCGGGCTGGGCGGCGGGGCCGCGGCGCGATGCTGGCGGTGCCGTGCGGGGCCGGGCGGGTCACTCACCTCAGAGCCCGGGCGCTGCTCTCCGGGGGCTCGGCGCTGTCCGAGGGGTGTCCAGGCCGTTCTGCTGTCCGTGGCACCCCTGTCCTCGGCCCGTGTGGCCAGCCCGCAGAGCCATTCACATTGCCGCCGCCGTCGCAGCCTCATTCAGCGCTCGGGGCTCCGCTCTGATTCACGGCGAGCCGGCTCCCTCTGGGTCCTAGCGCTGTGGACGTGTGGGAGCTGCAGGGACAGGCAGGAATTCGGCGTTTGGCCGGCTGCCGAGCTCAGACAGGGATGCACAGATGTGCAGTGAAAGTTTCAAAGCCGGGCTGGTGCTGGGAGCGCGCTCGCAGAACGCGCGGGGAAGGCTCCGGCTCGGCCGCGCCGCCGGCAGAGACTGAACCCTCCGCAAGGGATGTTCTGTCCTCTGCCTCTCAGCTCTGCATCCTAATCCTTGCCCTCAATTTAAAGATGAGGGCTCCCGGAGTGAAACTCCCAGCTCCCCGGTGAATGGGTGATTTAGAAAATCACCTCCAGAGCCTTTTTGCTCATCTCAGGAGTGTGGGAACAAAGCTGTAGGAACGCCGATGATTAACTGGGGAAGGAGCGGAGCGGGTTCCCTGCGAAAGCTGAGCGATCCCCGTTATCAGCTGGCTTTAACTGGGGTCAGCCAAGCGCTGGGTTGAGAGTAGCAAAGAAATATTTGACCCTGACTCGAGGCAGAGGAAAGGATTATATAAGAATCCTTCCAAGTGAAATATTCAGTGTTTAACAAGCTTACCTTCGGCGACAAAGAGAGATGGAAATGTTTTCCAGCGTGTTTTTCGGGAGAGGGATTAAGTAGTTTACAAGGGAACAACAGTGGGATTTAGGCAGTGGTAGATATAGGAAAGAAATGTAAAAATTTAAAACTTTGTAATATATATATATATATATATAAGGCAATTTGGCTAAAAACTCTACTCTCAGAAAAGTTGGCAGCTCTGTTGAGGTTTATAAAGCAGCCCCTTAGAATTTCATAGTTCTTGTTCTGGCACAGTGGAACCTTTGTGATTATCCAGATCCAAGGGGGAAAAAAAAAATTAAAAGCAGATCACTGCATTTTATCTAAGTGGAAGTAATCAAACACTTTTTGATTCCATCCAGGAGAGGGCAGCCAGCTGGAGAGACTGGTCCTTAAATCCTTTGGGAAAGGGAAAGATGTGTGGAAGGCACTACGTAAAGGCAAAGAGCAAGGAGGCAGAGAAGCCTTGAGATAATCAAGTTATTTGCCACGGGGATGTGCTGCTTTCTGTACCTGGAGCACCCATATCTTCATGTTTTATTTAGCACCAGCAGAAAAACCTTCAATTCCTCCCCCACAGAGCCAAAGTGGCTTCAGTGCTAGATTGATTCTCAGAGGTGATGTGTGTTTAAAATTGCCTGGAATATCCTTTAGGAAATTGCAGCACAAAATGCTGGACGTGAGTGCTGAAATTGCCTTCCCCATTTGCCAGGATTATGCAGATTGCTTTGTTCTTCTCCAAGAAAAATGCTTCTGCATGTGATGGCAATGACAGGCCAAAGTCTGTCTTCATTTACACAGGGAAAGTTTCTTCAAATGTTGCCTGCAAACCTTGACCCCGGGATTTGGCCATGGCAGAACTGCCCAGGCTGGGCTTGTGCTGAGCATTTGTCTCATTAGGACATCCAAGATTAGGACTTTGTGCTGGAAAATTGGAAAAAGCCTTAGAGCCCATTGTGACTGCAGCAAACAGCATCAGATGAGAGCTATAAAATTATAGGATTTTTCTTTTCTTTACATAAAAGTTGTGTTGAGCATCTCTAAGAGTATTTCTTGGCAAGAGCTGCCTGTTTTTTTCCTTAAAACTGTGTCTCAAAAGCTCGTTTGGACACAGCAATCAACAAGACATTGTGTTTGTGCTTAATCTGTATCACCAACACTAATTTCTGTCTCGAAGAAATCCTCCTCTTGTCCCACATTCTCGTCCTTTCTGAGTTCACCCCAGCAGGCTGATGTTAGCAGGCAGCACAGCTGGGATCCCTGGGAAGAAGCAGGAGCTTGTCTGCTTTTTTTGACGTTCCCATGTCACCCAAACAAACAGCAATTCAGCTTTTGGAGAAGGTGTGGCAGCACGGAGGAATGTCTGATCCCAGGGCACTGCTGTGCTCCCAGGTGAATCCTTCTCCTTCAGCAGGGGCTGGAGGCACACATTTAAAGAGGAAAGCCTTGCTCAACCCTCCATGAGCTGAGGGTTCTCTTATTTTGGCAGGGCACTGGTGCAAGGTGAGGGATTGGAATGTTAGGCTGAGTAAGGAAAAGGTGGGCTCTGGAATCAGAGGCAGCTGGATAAAGAGTCTTGTGAGCACAGGATTAATTAATCCTGATTTTCTACTAGGTTGCATCCAGTTATTTATCAGCTTCTGCTACAATTTAAAGTCTCTCATGATCTCTTGGATGAGCTT
The DNA here is from genome assembly GCA_013389925.1 of Aegithalos caudatus. Classification (NCBI taxonomy): domain Eukaryota; kingdom Metazoa; phylum Chordata; class Aves; order Passeriformes; family Aegithalidae; genus Aegithalos; species Aegithalos caudatus. The sequence continues at coordinate 140,620 of WEIU01012452.1, read as the reverse complement.
CTTCTGTGAGAAGGGGGAACAATGCCCAAGGCCAGGTTGGACATTGGAGCACCCTGGGATAGTGGAAGGTGTCCCTGCCCAGGGCAGGGGGTGGAACAAGATGAGATTTAAAGTCCCTTCCAACCCAAAATATTACATGATTCTATGGATTCTTCCTGGAATTTGTGTCCTTTGTGCTGCTGAAAGTCTCAGAGAAGGCATTTGGGAAGAAGTGTCTTGGGCTCTTTTTGTTTAGAGGAAACAGCCTTCGAGGAAAAACTTTGCTTTTGATGAATCCTCATTTATTTCTGAAATCTTTGTGGGTTTGGAAGCAACATGGGTGAGTACAGCTGCTGTTCATAAATTCTTGGCACTTTAGAGAGGTGTCAGGTCACTGACAAAGGGACCCACAGAGCATCAAAGAATTTTCAGAGATCCTGTAAAAGTATAAAGGGATGGGATGAGCTTAACAAGTTTTATTTACTTCAGAGACACTTATTTAAATGTGTGTGTGCATTTCATTCAATACTTCCTTGTAATGTTAAGTCTTTACATGAGAAAAGATGTATCACAAGTAACCTTCTCCCCTGCCTGTCCTGGGGGTGCTTTGATGTGAGTGAGGAAGAGTTACAAGCATCTGAAATTAAACAGAGTGGAAGATGGTGTCTGTCTTACCTGAAAGAATATTTAGCTTCTGCACTTTTACATTTGCAGGAAGCAGAACGTTTTTAACTTGTGTAAACTTGTCTGAGAGCTGTTCCCAGGGCTAAAGTGAATGGAAAGAGATCACAGAATCCCAGAATGGTTTGGGTTGGAAGGGACCTTAAAGCTCATCCAGTCCCACTCCTGCCATGGGCAGGGACACTTCCACTGTCCCAGGCTGCTCCAAGCCCTGTCCAGCCTGGCCTTGGACACTTCCAGGGATCCAGGGGCAGCCACAGCTGCTCTGGGCACCCTGTGCCAGGGCCTGCCCACCCTCACTGCCAACAATTCCTGCCCAAGATCCCATCTATCCCTGCCCTCTGACAGTGGGAGCCATTCCCTGGGTCCTGTCCCTCCATCCCTTGTCCCCAGTCCCTCTCCAGCTCCCCTGGAGCTCCTTTAGGCCCTGCCAGGGGCTCTGAGCTCTCCCTGGAGCCTTCTCCTCTCCAGGTGAGCACCCCCAGCTCTCCCAGCCTGGCTCATAGGAGATATTAAAACTTTATGACTCAGCTGAAGGAAGCTCACCCATGTTTGGCCAGGTAGAAGTTAATCAAGAGGTTGGAAGGAATGATCACAATGCAAATTCTCTTCTTGTGTTCATGACAGAAAATGAAAAAGTTGACAGAGGAGCTGAGGGTCTGTTTTGCCTTTGGGGGTTTGTGCAGCACCACTGTGGGGGAGACATTTCCAGAAAAAAGCAGAAGCTTACTTATGGGTCATGAATAAATGGGTCAGACAAACAAGTTCATTACTGATTTACTGTAGGACTCAGTCTCCTGTAAATATTTTCTTAACTGTCTCTGCCTGGTGGCTTTACAGCTGAGTCGATACCACATAGGGAGTGAGGCTTGGGTTGGAAAATCGATGGAAACACTCTGCAATTCCAGCAGCCTGCAATCCAAACCAGGCAGGGACACTGCCACTGGGCTGTGCTGGGTTGCTGGAGTCATTTGCACCAATCCTTTCTCTTTCACTTGGTTCTGTATTGAACAGGAGAAAGAAACCCTTTGACTCCAAGTGAAAACATCTCAAAAGCCTGAGCTGACTAAAAGTTAAATGTCTGGTGATGGTTCAAGTGCTGGTACAGACAGAACATAATTGTAGTGGCAGTGACAGATAGACAGAGCTCTGAGAAAAGCTTCACATTCTGCTTCAGACTCTGCACAGATTTGGCCTGACAGTTTGAAGAGATAACAACAACTACCATTTTCTTCTGGAATGCACAGGCTTGCAGGCAATACATGCTTTATTTGATGTGTGTTTTTATTAATGGCTCTAAACTAAAGAGAGTAGTTTTAGATTAGATGTTAGGGTGAAATTCTCTCTGAGAGTGGTGAGGCCCTGGCACAGGGTGCCCAGAGAAGCTGTGGCTGCCCCTGAATCCCTGGAAGTGCCCAAGGCCAGGTTGGATGGCACTTGGAGCAACCTGGGACAGTGGGAGGTGTCCCAGGGGTGGAATGGGATGGGATTTGAGGCTCTTTCCAACTCAAACCATTCTGTGATCCTGTGATTAATCATCAGTTGTTCCTTGGCAGAGAGAATCAAATGAGAAGGTATATGCTATTTAAAATATTAGAGGAACTATGGATTTTGTGAACCAGAACTCAGATGTTTATTCCATGCTATTCTGTCAGAGGATTAATATTTTTAAGAAATTCTGCTTAATAGCTGCAAAGTTTTTTCCCAGGATTGAGCTTTTTGCACTTGGCTGAGCCAGACTTGGGTTGAAGTTCTCCTTGGAAGCTGTTGTTTGTCCGAGTTTGCTGATGCTGGATTTTGTTTGAGGTCTCTCTCTTTGGACAGAACCTGCTCTGATGGATTTTTAGAAGGAGAACACCTGCTTTGCTGTACCTTTCACATTCATCACCTTGACAGAGGCATTTAAAGAGCCAGCTAAAAAACATCCCTCCCTGCTGCTGGGGCTGGGTATTTTTACCTGGTTCTGTGCTTGCTGCCAATGCTGTGCCAGCATTAATCCTTCAAACACCCACAGTTTGACAGGGGGATCCTGTTTTGGGGGGTGCCAGGGAAGCTCTGCAGCTCAAGGACTCATTCCCCCAATGCCAGCATGAATTGGGACTGTTCTGGGGGAGGTCTGCACGTTCCTCCTGCTGCTGGACAGTGGGACCATGATCCCAGATTCCCTGAGAATCCTTCAGCATTGCTCCTCTCCTTGCTGCAGAGGGTTTGGAAGCAGAGAGGAGCATCAGCTCTGGCCTAGAGTGACTCCTCCTGATGCCTTGGGAAGGCTGACCTGAAACAGAGACTGGACAGAGCTGGAGAATAAAGCAGAGATTTATTGAAAGGCTTTTAGGATACACCTTGAGCAGGACAGGGCCTGACCAGGGCTACACCCAAGGTGGACCCAAAATGGTCACAAAATGGACAAACAGTCACCAGGTCTCACACTTTGATCAGTTTTGGTCCATTTGCATATTGGAGTTTAATTGTCTAACCAACAGCTCTGGGCTGTGAGGTCTCATCTTTCTTGTTTCTCCTTTCAGTTCACTGTTGTTTGTGCTTTTGGGGCTTGAAAGTTGTCCTTGGTCTTCATCAGGAACAGGATTTGTTTTGTCTCCCTGCTCTGTGAGGAGAGATTACTGGCACTGACTGTGAGCTCAGAGCTGCACCCCTGGGCAGCACAGGATCTGAAAACCATGAAAGATAAAACTTAAGGCATCCTTCCCTGCTCTGATGGATGAAATGGACCTGGTGCTTCCCCTCCTTGCTCTCCCAGCCCACTGTGACAGGAGCTGTGCCTGTCCAGGCTCCTCACAGGCACAGCCCACACTGGCACAATGGGAATCATCTGCCTGTAGGACCCTGCTTTGCCCATGACCTCTGGCTGCTGGCAGCTGCTTCAGGGATTTTCCATCTGCAGGGGATGAGCATTAAAATCTGATCCTTTTTGCCCTGTTAGTGGGCAGATGACACATGATCACAGCACAATTCTTCCTCCTTTCAGGACCAAATCCCCACGTGCAGCAGCACTGGGGCCACAGCTGTGGGACCAGGTTGTGCTTGTTCTCCAGGGATGCTTCCATGGCCCTGAACAGCAAATTCATGCACACAACACCACAGGAATTGTGGCCACTGGGCCAAAGATTCTCCCACAGAAGTATCTGCTTTTTTCAGAGTGCCCCAAAACATTCCAGTGTGGCCCTTGACCTCCTGCTGGAGACCAGACCACACTGGAGAGCTTGCTGCTCTCAGGGAATGTTGCTTTGTTGCTTAAATCTTGTGGAGGGGGTGGGATGAACACTTTGGCATTTGAGTTGCTGGTATATAATTTTTTAAAGGGTAAAATTAGGCTTTTCATGAAGCACCTTTTCCTGCTCTTTGGTCTGAGCATGGTCTTTTTCTATGAACACTGCTTAAAGCTTCTCTGGCACTGGTTTTCCTGGAAGTCTTTAAGAAAACTTTTGTAGAAAGGAGACTGAAATAGTAACTAGCAAAATGCCACCAAGCAGTGGAATTGAGGTTAAAAAAAAAGTAATTTGGCAGAGTTAGCAATTACTGTGTGATAACAGGAATTACCTGGCTGCTTTAAAGTTCATCCAGGATTTGTCCAGGCTCTGCTATCAGGAAAGGCTTTACCATAAATCAGCCAATTTCTTCAAACATTTCTGCCCTGTAAAAGTTTTCCAGCTACCTGTGCTTTACCATAAATCAGTGAACATGAGAGAGGCCACACTTTGGGGAGAGCCCCAGATTGCCCCCCAGTCATTCAAGATTTAATTTCCTTAGGTTGAATTCCAACTTTGAAAAAGAATCCCATCTGCAGGATTCTCCCTGGCCAGCCTTTCTCTGTGTTTCCAAGAAGGAGCACACTTAGGAATTGCTGTAAAACATGGCTCTCTGTTCCTAGCACTGTTGCAGGGCAGTAATTAAAACCAGCACTGTTATTCACTCTTTACATACCAACGCCTGCAAGCGTGAGCTCTGTGGGTCTGTGTTCTGTGGGAAATGGACTGGGTTGGTTTGGCCTGGAGTTTTGGTTGGATTACTATTATTATTATTAAATTTTTATTTTTATTTTGTTACTGGTATTATTTGTTATCATTCTTATTTGTTATTTTTTATTATTGTTACTACTACTCGCATTACTTTAGGGACAGAAAAAAAGCATTTAGTGACTGGAGCAGATTTAAATGAATAAAAAATGAACTTTGTCCCCAGAAGTGACAGCTGGAGGTAAGATTTATTCACAGTTGTTCAGGAGGGATGTTGAAGGCACACCCCTACCCTAATTCCATTTATATCTGGATGAACCTGTTGTCCATGAACTTGTCTGCCTGAGGCACTGCTTGCTCCCAAACCTTTTCTGGCAGCAAAATCCACAAGTTCTCCACCACCTCTGCCAAGTACCTGTGCATGTTCTGAGCTGCTCCCAGTGAGTGCCCCCAGGTTTCAGCAGTGTCAGGGTTCCTGAGCAGCGCTCCCATCCCCACGTCATCCATCACCTTCACCACTCTGAAAACCTTCCCTGCATCCTGCCCCACCTCCCTCCCCAGCCCAAGGACACACAGTCTCACCAGGCAGCTGTTTCATCACTTGAATCCCTTTCCAGGCCCTCCTGTGAGCCTCTCCTCACTCCCCTGTGCCCTTCCAGAGCCTGGAGCTGCACATGGCCTCGGTGGGTGGATGCTGAGAGGTGCCCCAAGGTTTGTGCAGGTGATTTCTGAGCCTCACATATTTCCTGATTCATTTGCTAACAGTGATGCTATCCAATAAAACCATTTTTATGTGCACAGAATCAAGCCATCTGTTGCACTAAATGTTCATTAAAAACCCCAAGGAATCCCTTCTCCATGAGCAGAAATCCTTCTCCATGCTGCAGGAGAATTCCAGCTCCTTGTTGCCTGTTTGCAAGTCCCTACCAGCTGATCACTCCAGCTGCTGTGCTGCCCTCTGCTCTTGTCACAGGGCAATTGTCATTTCAAAGTGTTATTTTAATTAAGAAGGAAAATGTGCCTGGAGAGGCCTCCCTTCTGTGGGGACACCCAGGTGTGTTTACCCTGATGGGGAGAAACAGCCCAGACCTGGACACCAGGCTCACACCCATTCCTGTGAAATGTCTCTTTTCTGCACTGGATTTTATTTGTGGAAGACAGCAGTGCTATTGCTTTGTGATCTCTTGTTTTTCTGGTGGTTTAAACTCTGCAGATGCTGAAAAAGCTTTTCTGCTTTCACAGGAGTGATGTCAGACCAGGCTGCAAGTTTTTCTTTAGGCAAGTCCAGCCTACCAAACACCTCTTACCTGGCTCTGAGAAGCTGGGTCTGCCTCTTTTGGAGGGAACCCATTTTTTTAGCGTGGTCATCACTAATGAAACCATCTTTCTCTCACCAAGGATCAGAATATCAGAGTTATGAATGTTGTCCTGGCATTTGTAAATGTTTTCTCACTCAGTGTGGGTCTGACCAGGCTCCTGCACTCAGTTTTTGTGCTTCCAGCACTACCTGGGCAGCTACAAGGGATGCAGGAGCAAGTCCCAGCTATGAAATTAGGAATATAAACTCCACATCAGTCTTGGAGGGAGATATTTGACAACTTGCCCCATCCCTGGAAGTGTCCAAGGCCAGGTTGGACAGGACTTGGAGCAACCTGGGATAATGGAAGGGGTGGAACGAGATGAGCTTTAAGGTCCCTTCCAACCCAAACCATTCCATGATTTTATGATTGTGTTGGGGCTTGGACATTTTAAAGTAGCTGATAAAAAGTGCCCAGATGGAGGGACCCTGCCCTGATTGAATCTTTGGATTCAAAGGATGAACTTGCTCTTCATCATCTCATCTGCTTATCTTTATTGACAAATCTTAATGAGGCTTTGAGGAAGGTCGAAAAGAAGTGCAAAAAATTCATTTTTAAAGCAAAGCTCTGGGAGTATTTAAAATCCTACTCATCTTCCAGGACCTGAGCTCTGTATTGTATAACAATAGAGATAATGAAAGTGTAAAACGCTGGGGCTCCCTGCCAATGTTACAACTTGTTTTTACTACTAAAAAAGGCAGTAAACTGGGAGGGCACATCCACCACTGAATTGCTTTGCACTTGCCCTGTTTCTTACACTTGTTTTCTACACTTCCTCTGGGCTCTGCTGGAGGCAAACTCCAGGCCAGAAGTACCTGGCCAGTGAGGGAGTGCTCAGTGTGTGCTCAGTTGTTTTGCAGGAAAAGGCAAAGTTCCGCCTGTGAGAATTATTCTGAGTCAAAAACTGAATGAAAACAAAGCTTTTCAGTTTTGCTGTGAGGAAAACTAGGCATACAGTGAGCCCCTGGTAGGGCTGTCACACTCATACACCAAGTTTTTTTATTTCAGTATTGCAGATGTTGTCTCATCTTCACTGTGATTTCCACCTCTGCATTGCTGGGTAAATAATCTGCAAAATAAAATCCCTCCATTTTCAGCAGTGAACATCTCAACAAACTCACTTTTATGTATCCTGGATTTCCTTGCCCTGTGAGCAGGCATGGGACCACAAGGACTGGAGGAGACTGGGGAACAAGAAGCTTTAAGGAGAAATAGTGGAACCACAAGGAACCAGCAGTAACCCCCTGCACAGATCTGCAGAAATAATGGTGTTTTCAATGCAATAATAATGTTTTCAATGGAATTATAGTATTTTCAATGGACTTGTAGGAAAAGGGAGAATTTTAGGATAAGGAAAACAGCTTTTAATGGCTTTTACCATTGTAGCAGATCAAGCCTTGCAAACAGGAACAGTTTTGCATTTCAGGGACACTGACACCCCACTCCCAGGGGTGTCCTGAGGTGCCTCTGTGGCATTGTCACCAAACCTGCAATACTGTGACAAATCCACCTGTGAGAATCAGCCAGCCCCCAATGCAGGTTAAAGACATGCAGCTGCAGCATGAGTTGGAAGTGCTCTTGCATGCACAGAGGGAATCCAAACCAATTTGGGTTTGAGGAGAGCAGGGTTTACTCCAGGACACAACTCAGTGTTTGCAGATCATTGGACAGCTCTCTCTCGTACAGATCATGCCTTTTTATGGGGACATTCCAGCTCCAAAGAAAGCAAATTCTTCTCAAACACATTGTCTTAGTTAAACTTTTAATATGTTTTGATATTGCCAGCAGCAGCTTTATATAATGCAGTCGTGTAGCAAACAAAACTCACTCTGTGCTCTTGAGGAATGGAAGGCTGTGGATGGAGGGATGGATTGGCACTGTGGGATTTGCAGTGGCTCATGCCTGGAATCAATGGGTTAATGACTTTCCAGCACTGCCTCAGGACTGGGCACTGCAGAATGTTCTGGAAGCAGGGGGAGAGGGAGAGGTTTTGGCCAGCACACCTTGAGCCCAGGTTATGGATAGCAGGAAAAGCTCCACTCAGACCAAACCAGGACACACTGGGCTTCTGATCCCCAAACCAGTGACAGACTGGGCTTCTGATCCCCACACCAGTTACTAATTGGGGTTCTGATCCCCACACCAGTTACTAATTGGGGTTCTGATCCCCACACCAGTTACTAATTGGGGTTCTGATCCCCACACCAGTTACTAATTGGGGTTCTGATCCCCACACCAGTTACTAATTGGGGTTCTGATCCCCACACCAGTTACTGCTTCAACCCTGGAGATCCATCCTATTCCCTCTTTCCTTACAGCAATGCACAGGCCACGCACTTCCCAAATCATCGAAAAGATAAGACTGGAGCAATCATTGCCATAAAAAGGAGTTTGGATGGTGCCCCTGCTCAGTGTTCCTGGAGGCTCTCCCTCACATCTGTGTCCCTGAGCTCTGGGAGCCTGGCAGAGCTGTGGGTGACACCACAGGGATGTGCAGCTCCTCGTGGGGAGCATCCTGGCTGCTGCCTGGCTGCCCACATTCTGCTCAAGGCTTGGCTCTGCAGCAGCTCCTGCCATGCTGCTGTGTCTTGGCACCCCTCTCCTTGCTGTGCTGGGATTTCTTGGAAGCACAGAACCACCTTATGTGCTGGAACTGTTCATAAAGCACCAAGGGACAGTCAGTGTTTTTGGGTTATCTTCTTAGTACTGCTCTTTTCAGGAAAGCAAAGAAAATTTGGTGTTGCATTTGTCACTCCACAAGCCTTTCCAAAATCCAGGTCATTCCAAATTCAAGCTGTCACATGGGTAAAGTAATTCTGCTTGGGAATTAACCTGGGAATTTTAGGTGTTACTACATTAAGAGCAGAACTCACAGTTGGAAATCTCAGGTAATACATATGCTTTTTGTTTTCCTGTAAAGAACAACTGCTCAGGAGTTCTGCAAGTCCAGGGGAACTCACAGGATATTCAAGGAATGCCTCCCTCATTCTTTGAGTCCAATACTGATTTTATACCTGCAGCTTTTCTGTGGAACCTGAGTCATTTTAAAACACCCTGGTCAGTGGGAAAACTGTGCTGTGCCTGTGCTTTTCCTCTTTCCATTCTGGATTTTCTCTTTACACGGGGCCTGTCAATTCCTCTGCCACTTGAGCAGAGCACAGCATCCTTTGGGACTGGAACCAGGATTTGGGACAGCTCTGCTAACAAGGAAGGGGCATCCACTCCCTGCAGTTTGCTTGGGATGTTGGGGAATAAGGAGATGTTGAAATTACCATCCATAATCTTGGCTGTAAGTGATCAAACAAATCATCACCCACGTTTGTAAATCTTATCCCCTAAGTTCTTAAGGGCTTTGTCCAGGTAAAGCAGAAGGAAAGAGGGATCCAGGAGTTGTCCTCAAGGTGGTGGAAAAATCTGTAACTTGTCTGAAGCCTGGGGCAGGCAGGGCATGGAAACACTGCCTGGTGCTGCAGTGGAAGGGAACTGTTCATCTCTATTTTTAAATTACTCCCTTTCTTTGAGAATTATGTGATGCCTCTGGATGTCCAGCAGTTGAATTATTAGCACTTAGAGCATTGATGAGAGCCAGCAAACCGAGCTGGAGCATGGCTGGCAAAGGGAGTATTTGTGTAAGAGGTGACTGACAGTAACTTGTCCCTGCCTGCTAAGTTTCTTCTGTGACTTCTGTGTCAAAAGGGAGCTCTTCAAAGCCTCCAGCTCCCTCAATTTTTTAACCTGCTTGCTGGGAACAAGAAAATATCTCTTTCCCAGCATTCTCCTTTTCACATTGGCCTTGTTGCAAGCAAAAGCTGAGTGAAAAGGAGAAAAACCCAAACCAGAACAACAAAAAAACCCCCCAACACAACCTTCATTCCAGAGTCCAATTTGCAATGAGAATCTTTGAGTCTATTTTTGTCCAATTCCATTTGGACAAAACTCAAGAATTTGATTTTTCCCATTGCTTTACTTTGTACTCTGGTTGACTGGGAAAGCACGGGCTGAAACCAATGCTGAAGCACAAAATTCAATTAAAACGCAGGGAGTAAGCAGGGAGGAGAAATCAATGGGTGGATTAGTCTATCAGCTGCTGTTCCCATGATCTTCTTATCTTATCCTGCACTACAAGAAGAACTGTTAGGAAGTGGAGTGGGTCTAAAATCAGCTCAGGCTGCTGTGTCCTCTCAGCACAGAGCAGAAAATTGGATCAATAGCCTGAGCCTATTCCTCTTTGCTTTCCCTCTAAACAGCTGGACTGCCAAATCCAGGCAGAGAATGGAGGCTAATCTGGGGCTTAATCCTCTGCTCTCCCACTATGAAGTTAAACAACAGAGCCTGGAACAAGCAGAAATCAGTACAGATTCCAAGCTAGGCTGCTTAGGGTTTACATGTATTTGTAATTTTAAAATATTTTTAACATATTTTATCTGATGTTCTTGTATCTAACAACTACATCAGACATTTGGAACAGAAATGTTTATCAATCCTTGAATCACCTGTGGGTCTATCAAGAAAGAAAACCTAAGGCAGGAGGGAAATGTTCTAAAATAGCAATATTTAATTTTTAATTTGTTCCTACTTCTATCACTTTTTTATGTAGAACATAATAGCAGCACTTCTGAAGTTTTACATCAAAGGTCCTTGATATGAGGAGAAGAGAACAGAAAGGAAAAAACACATTTTTGACCTTGTATGAACTGTTTCAAAAACTGCCAATGATGACCTTTTCCAACCTTAACGATTCCCTGATTGGTACCTGGACCTCTGTTTAAATAGAGAAAGGCAAAGAGCAAAATATACTCTTTTTTATTCTTTCTCTTTCACTCACTAGCAACATTAGATTGGTTTGGTGGTGAAAAACTGTGTAAGCCTGGATGGGGAAGTCCTGACTCATGGAATGGCTGGAAAACAGGAGGAGAAGGGATTGGTGTTGGTTCCCTTCAGATAAACTCACTGCAAGGGATCTGCAATCCCCCACGTGTCTCTGGTGGAGAACAAACTGGAGCATTTCACTGCAGGAAAGGCAGTCCAGCACATCCTGCACCTGGAATGCTTGGAACACCCAGGCTGGGGTCACACTGGGCCAGCTCTGAGCCCTCAGTCCCTGCTCACAACTTGGTCTCATTGAAAATTTGGTATTTTTGGCTGGGTTCAGGTGGCAGATAGCAATGTTTTGGTGTTGTTGTGGGAGGTGATGCCTTAAGTTTTATCTTTTATGTTTTTCAGACTCTGTCCTGCTCAGGGGTGCAGTTCTGAGCTCAGAGTCAGTGCCAGTAATCTCTCTTCACAGAGCAGGGACACAAAACAAATCCTTTTTTCTGTTGAAGACCAAGGACAACTTTCAGGCCCCAAAGCACAAACAACAGAAGGGAGGAACAAGGAAGATGGGACCTCACAACCTGCAGTTGTAACTGGACAATTAAACCCCAATATGCAAATGAACACAAACTTATAAAAATTTAAGACCTCGTGACAGTTTGTCCATTTTGTGACCATTTTGGATCCACCTTGGGTGTAGCCCTGGTCAGGCCCTGTCCTGCCCAAGGTGTATCCTAAAGGCCTTTCAATAAATACTGCTTTATTCTCTAGCTCTGTCCAGTCTCTGTTTCAGGTCAGCCTTCCCAAGGCATCCCTGGGGGGAGGGAAATGCATGGGATGGGTTTTCAGGTCCCTTCCAACCCAAACCATTCCATGGCTCCTCCAGCTGTGTCTCTGCTGGAACATTTATCACCAAGGAAAGAGCAAGTTTGGGATGTGCTGTTCAGGTGGCAGGCAGAAGCTCTTGGTGCTGATGTGGGAGTTGATATTTGGGGGGAGGATGACCTGCAGCCTTGTGTCAGGATGGGCTGCATCCACACTCTGCTGTTTCCTCACAGGGAATCAGAGTCATGAAGGCTCACAGACTGGTTTGGGTTGGAAGGGCCTTAAACATCATCCTGTTCTGCCTTGTAAAACAGTGGAATGAAGTGATAATTGGTGCCCCTGGAAAGTGGATGCTCATTTTGGTGGTTAAAGCCAAGTGTGCCACTGGGAACTGTGTTTCTGTCAGGAGTTGCAGCTCTGCACTGATCTCTCAGGCTGTGCTCTCCCAAATCTCACCTGGTCCAGTGGGAGCCATCCCTGCCCATGGATGGAGCCACCCCAGAGCTGCTCCAGGTGTTTCTCTGCTGGAGCATTTCTCACTGAGGAAAGAGCAGCTGTTTGGGATGTGCTGCTGCAGTTCAGGAGGAGAAGCCAGAATCAGTGTCTCAGCAAACTTCAGCTACAGACTGGGTGTTGGAAAGAAATTTTATCATAGAATCACAGAATTGTAGAATCCTGGATGGTTTGGGCTGGAAGGGACCTTAAATCTCACCCAGTGCCACCCCTGCCATGGCAGGGACACCTTCCACCATCCCAGATTGCTCCAAGCCTGCAGTTGTTTTTTCATGCAGAAGGAGAGGAATACATGGAATACATTAGTCTGGAAAGGAGTAAAATAATGGGGAAAAGGAGTAAAATACTGGGGAAAAGGAGTAAAATAATGGGGAAAATGGGAGGGATTTGATGGAACTGAGTGCTGAGAGCCATGGCAGAGGTGATGCAACCTGGCCTTGGACACTTCCAGGGATCCAGGGGCAGCCAGAGCTGCTCTGGGCACCCTGTGCCAGTGGGAGCAACATCCCTGTCAGCTGCCAGAAATGGACAATCAATATTGCTCTGGGTGATTTGGGTGTTTTTATAAGCATTCCTCCAAGAATATCTTGTCTCTCTTAAGCACCTCCAAGCACCCATAAACACATCACCCTTTCTGCACTTCCCTCAGTGTATTTATTTTTGCAGCAGGGAGGGGGAGATGGAAAATCCTCTGAGCAGTAGCCACAGAAGCTGATCCACCACTGAGCAGGCACATGGCCAAGTGGATGCATGGGCATACATGCAGACAGCCCAAAGGACAGATGTATCAAATCAGATTTATGAGGTCAGTTTTCCCAGCCAATAAAGGCCAGATTGCTGTCTGCCCCATTATAACCTTCCTGTGTTTAAATGGATGTGAAACAGATAATCCAGCCTTTGGCGGGAACAGCACTGATAAAACACAAACAGTATTTCTGTAGCCACATAAGATTATTTTTCCAATTCAGCAGAAAGTATTGGCTTGAAGATTGTTAAAGAGGTCACAGTATTTTTATACTGGTTGTGTGTGAATAAAAATTTTCTCAGTCCAAGGGAAGGAGCAGAGGATGTGTATTAATTATTATTATTATTGAGTACAGCAGGAAGGGGCTGTATATCTTGGTGTGATGAGATCTGTCCTGGACAAACCTGTGTAACTGATACCTGCTCCTCAAACCCCAAATAAAATGGTCTGAGCTCTGGGCTAGGCTGATGTTTCCCTCAAGTTGAAGGTTGTACCTGTCAAAGTGATTGTTCTGTGAATGGGACAGGATCCTGAGAACATTCCATCCCACCATTTTAATTATTATTGGCCACGTTATTTCTCCAAACCTATAAAGTTAAATTCAAATGTCCCATTAAGAAGGTGAGCTATGCATTATCTCTAGGATAACTGCCTGAAATAGTTGCATTTTTTTTCCTTTATTTTCAGTAAAACAAAGCAATTTTCCACTATATAAGATCCCTTCTCTCAGCAAACAAACCTAAATTGGTTCAATATTGTTGTTTGAATTTCTATTTACTTATCCTATGGGAAAGAAATGTAAATTAAAATATGAACATTACATGCAAGACACTTTAAGAAGATATTGAAATTGTTCAGTAAAAATAGCTTTCTGATGGGAATATATTAAATAACATTGAACATAAAGACTCATTGGCAGTGTCATTTGCCAGCTGCAAAAACAATATTGGGATGGGAAACATGCTAGGAAGAAGCAGGCACTTGGGAAGAATACATTAGTAAAAAATGCTATTTTTATTTAAAGTTCTATACAGTCAAAGTTCATCTTCCAATGTTTTCTAAGGATTAGGCTTTCAGTGACATTGAAACTTTTGGCCCAAACGTTCCTGGAATCACACTGTCCTCTCTAGAGCAGGATGAGGAGAGGCTAATGCATTATATTAAAACTTACTGTGAATTTCATAAATTTCAGGGGTTTTTCCCCTCAGATCCTTTGTTTTGCCTCATAAAACATTGGAATGAAGTGAAAATTGGTGCCTCTGGAAAGTGGCTGCTTATGTTGGTGGTTAAAACCATTGGGTCCCACTGGGAACTTTTACAGGGAAGAAACAGCAAAGAGAGGTAATTCAGATTTAGTTTCACAAAGCTGACACTGACATGAGCAGCTCCCTGTGGCCAGCAGAGTCCAAAAGCATCTTTGGGAAAGTTCTCACATGGGGCTTTCCCTACGTTCTCTGAGCAGAGATTCCTGGCATTTGGAGTTCTTTTGTACTGGGTAGAGATGTGCTGAGCTGGGGCATTTCTCTCACTTCAGTTTAGGATGAAAATGTGTTTCTGTCAGGAGTTGCAGCTCTGCACTGATCTCTCAGGCTGTGCTCTCCCAAATCTCACCTGGTCCAGTGGGAGCCATCCCTGCCCATGGATGGAGCCACTCCAGGGCTGCTCCAGGTGTTTCTCTGCTGGAGCATTTCTCACTGTGGAAAGAGCAGCTGTTTGGGATGTGCTGCTGCAGTTGAGCTGGAGAAGCCAAAATCAGTGTCTCAGCAAACTTCAGCTACAGACTGGGTGTTGGAAAGAAATTTTATCATAGAATCACAGAATTGTAGAAACCTGGATGGTTTGGGTTGGAAGGGACCTTAAATCTCACCCAGTGCCACCCCTGCCATGGCAGGGACACCTTCCACTGTCCCAGGCTGTTCCAATGTCCAACCTGGCCTTGGGCACTGCCAGCGATCCAGGGACAGCCACAGCTGCTCTGGGCACCCTGTGACAGGGCCTGCCCACCCTCACAGGGAGGAATTTCTTCCTAATATCCAATCTAAGTCTTCCTCTTTTAGTTTAAAACTCTTCCCCCTTGTTCTGTTACTGCCTTACGCAGCTGGGAGAAGAATCAGACACAAGTTCTGTGTGAGAAGGTGGTTGCACCCCAAAGGAGAGAGAGTTTTTGTCCTTTAGCTCTTGGGGTTGCAGTTCCTCCATGAATTTTTGTGATGTAGATGCTAAGCACATGGTGAAGATCACTTCAGACATCTGACCTTTTCCACTTTCTTATTCCCCTTCCTCAGCTGAATGGGGGAGGTGGAAATGGAGCTGCCAACAAAGCCTGTGAGGACCAGATAACAATGAGGTGATAGTACACAAATGTCAGCCTTCATCGGATTAATCCCAGGACAGGCACCCAGATGGGTTTACAGCAGATAATCTAAACACAAACACAGCGTTCTAATCTCTGCCCCGGTGACTCACCAGCAGATGCCTGAACACAGCCCCGCTAACCTCAAGGCAAAGATCAGCAGCTGCTCCCGAGCTGTTCAAGGCTCTTTGGAAGCTATTGCTTTTATTTTCATCACAATTGAGATCATGTTTCTCGGTAGTGAGAACAGTCAGAGGTGGGAAACACGAAGGGGTTTCAGATCCAGTCAGAGGAGTTAAGGAATTCTTCCCCCAGAGGGTGCTGGGCACTGCCCAGGCTCCCCAGGGAATGGGCACAGCCCTGAGAATGCCAGAGCTCCAGGAGAGTTTGGACATCCCAGGGTGGATTTTGGGGGTGCCCTGATTTGGACTCCATGATCTTTGTGGGTCCCTTCCAGCTCAGGATATTCTGTGATTATGAAGTTAAGGATATAATCCTGGTGTACAGCATTCCCTGATGTTCCTTGGATGTTTTCTCCTTGGGAAAAGGAGAAGCCTGTGGTTTATAGCACACCTGTGGCTCTTCAAAACTGTTTAGACTGATGTGTAGATGCCTGGTTATTATCACAGGTGCTGGAGTCTATTTCTTATCCATCTTTTTACCCTGGGTGAAGTGGTTCCATGGCCTGCAGCCCTCCAGACACAGCAGGTGTGGACTTTCCTGCCTTTTTCTGGAGACTCTGAAGTTTGGCTGCTTGTTGGCACACGGGGCTGAGCAAAGGGAATTCTGCAGGGTCTTCCCAGTAGAGAAACAAAGGCTGATCACTGCTGGTTAAAGCTTGAATTCAGCAAGGAAAAACCAAGTTGAGTGTCACTTCTGAGGAGTCAGTATCCTGAGGAACAGAGACTTTCCTTCTGCAAAATTAAACTGCAGAGTAGCAGATCACCAGGTTCAAGTTTTAATAGGCTGGCATGTTTGGAATTATGAGAATGGGATATTATTTGGTATTATGATATTTTAGCCATCTAGAATTAAAAAGTAATTCCCTATAGTCATTCCTTGGAAAAGGAAACTAAGATTCATTGACTGCCACTAAGAGATGAGAACAAATTCCATGTAGCTCCTGAAATATTGCCAGATGATCAATATAATTTTTATTCGCAGATTGTGTCTTTTTTCACCTTTTTTCACTGGGTTTCAAACTTTAGACTTTAAATATGCCAGGGTGGCTGATTTGTAGCCTCAGGGAATTAATGTCAGACAATAAGTTCTCCAAAGAGGGTAAAGAGACCCAAGTTCAGTCCTGGGAGGGGGGGAAACGTGACTGAATGACACAAAAAAGGAGCTAAATGTTCATTCAAATACCGACCAAAACCACGGCAGAAAGTTCTCAGACCAAGGCTCCCAGAGGACATGGACACAGAACTATAAAATAAATACTGAGGAGTATGGGACATAAAGAAATTCTAGAAAAAAAATGCTTAATGCTGCCCAAAATATCACCTCCCATCCAGCCCAGATAAAAGGTGACATTTGTACATGGCCTCTTGCATTCAAAGGCTTTTACAGGGAGGTAGAAGTGCAGAAATCAGAGGTCACCTAAATTTAAAACAGTGATGTGGAAAACCCTCTGTGTATCTACTGCACTCCCATCAGCTGTCATCCTGCCCTTTTATTTCCAAGTTAATTAATTCCCTGGAGATGCAGCAGACTTGGAAGGGTTTAGCCCCGTGGTGCATTGAGCCACAGGCTCTGAATGGAAGGGGCACAATCCCTGGGTGTTTTGGTATATTCCATCTCCAACACATGGCTCAGAATTCCACAGCTGAGATCAACCATGGAAAACTCAGTGTTTCCATCATTGATTTAAAGTTGTCTGGAAAGATTTAAAGTGATGACATACAGAATTTTGGTAAACTATGATTATTGACATCGGTTGGGAGACAAAATGTTCTGGGAATTATTGACAACACTGGTAAATTTTGGTATCACTGGTTTTTATTAATGGAGTTGTTTAAGGATTTAGCTGCCTTATAAAAATGCGTTAAAAATTATAGCATAGAATTGAAGTTGATAATTGTTATATATTGTGTTTTCTTAACCAAATCTAAAAGCAGTGAAGGCAGAGGAGCTCCACAATTCCTCTTCATTGTCCTGTCCTGTTCTCCTCCCTTCTCCTTCCTTTCCTCTTCCCCTTCCCCTCTGCCACAGAGCATCAACTACAGCCCCAGGCTGTGGGGGAATCCAAGTGGTTTTCTCTGAGGAAATCACTTGCTGGCAACTGTAAAATTCAGGAAAATTGATTCCTTCATCTCCCTGACTCTATCAGACATTCACTGTTTGTTCTGGTAGTGACAAAGCAATCTACTGTTGAAGTATGATTTTGTTTCTTGTTTTAAGGGACCTTCAAATAAAATTTCACTTGTCCTTGGTGTGATGTCTCCATGAACTGGTCTCACTCTGGTGGCAGGTGAGCTGCACCTGCACAGACAGAAATATTTACTGCTGTTCTGTGAACTCACACCACAGACAGCAGTCACATCCCTCTTGTTCAAGTGGTCAAACAGAAGCTCTGTAAGGAACTGTATCCATTGAAGCTATAACAAATCTGGCTTGAGAGAACACTCCCCTCCTCTCCTCCTCTTCAGCCTGCTTGGAATTGCTCATTTTCACTAACCCAGCTCTGCCAAGGCCACCACTAATCCACATGGCTTTTAAATCCCCCCAGGGATGGTGATTCCTCTATGCTGCCTTGGGCAGCTGTGCCAGGGCTGGAGAGCCCTTGAAGTGAGGAAATATTCCCCAACATCCATCCCAACCATCCCCTGGCCATTTCCTCCTGTCCCTGTTCCCTGGGAGTATCCTGACCCCCACCTGGCTGTCCCCTCCTGGCAGGGACTTGTGCAGAACCACAAGATCCCCCCTGAGCCTCCCTAAATGCTCCCACCCTTTAAGTGGTTTCACTTAAATGGAAACAAATAAAAAACGTGAAATTCTCTAGTCTGAAACCATCTAAAAGTCATAGCAATGCATTTCAGAAAGCCAATTTCTGTGCTGACACTGCTGGGCTGTTGTGGTCCAGGAGAGGAAATTCCTTATGGATCTTTTAGAAGGTAGGAAGAAAGATGGGATTAAAGAGTTGATTTCCAGGAGGTCCTGGGGTCTGAACCCAAGCTCATGGTATTCAGAAGTGATTAGGAATGGGGAAATAGCAAGGAGACTGTTTTCATGATGGGCTCTGAGGAATTGCAGGAGGATGTTATTACATTTTCTGTCAAATGGAATGGAAGGTAAAGGTCAGTGTAAGTATGTGAAGTGATGCACCAGGATTAT
>WEIU01012452.1:99622-110958 GCA_013389925.1 Aegithalos caudatus | reverse complement strand
GTATTTATATATTTATATATTTTATATAAATATATTTTTATGTCTACACTATGCTGTCATCTCCACTTAACCTGGCTATATGAATGAGATAATATTTCAGCCATATACTCAAAACCCCTTGCTAAATAGATGCTGAAGCAGGCACTGCTGGAGGCTCTGCTCTTGGAAAGGGGGCTGGAAAACTCAAATTTAAGGCTCAGTCAGGACAGGTTGCTTGGTTTGCTCCTGGAAAGCCCTGGAAGGGGCACTGATTCTATGTAGGGACTTTAAAAGGTTGTTGGTAGCAAGGGTGAGGTTTTAATGTTAAACTATTCAGTATTAAATCTTTCTGGGCTTTATTTTGGATCTTACTAATATGGTGAGGACTTGGGTACAGACTGCAGCCAGGAGATCTCGTGTTCCTCTCCTGGGGAAGGACTCTGGAACATGGCTTTGTCTGAAGAGTGTTCCTAAAATGCTGCTGTTCTCGCCAAGCCATGCAGGTTTTGGCCAGGAAAAGTGGCTTTGTGGGACACATTTATCCTTCCTGCTGGCCTGGGAGGTTGGGAGGTGAACTGTGGAGAGCAGCTCTGAGAGCTCCATCAGCACCTAGAGAAGGTGGGGGTGGATTAGGAGGAACAGTGTGGTGAGGAGAATTTGGGCTTGGGAGAACCTGGCTGAGCACAGGGAATGGGGAGCATGGAAGAGCTGGGGTTTGTGGGACTGTGCTGAGAGGAGAGGGGGGTTTAACATCTCCGACATCCTGGAATGCCAGAATGGTTTGGGTTCAAAGGGACCTTGAAGCCCATCCTGTTCCACCTTGGCCATGGCAGGGACACCTTCCACTGTCCCAGGTTGCTCCAAGCCTGGTCCAGCCTGGCCTTGGACATTTCCAGGGATTCAGAGGCAGCCCCAGCTGCTTTGGGCACCCTCACAGGGAACAATTCCTTCCTAACATCCCATCCATCCCCACCCTCTGGCAGTGGGAGCCATTCCCTGGGTCCTGTCCCTCCATCCCTTGTCCCCAGTCCCTCTCCAGCTTTCCTGGATCCCCTTTAGGCTCTGGAAGGGGCTCCAAGTTCTCCCTGAGCTCCTCTTGTCCAGGTGAGCACCCCCAGCTCTCCCAGCACTGCCCCAAGGGGAGGTGTCCATCCCTCTGCTGAGCTCTGGACACACCAAGGGACACACACACACGGATTTATATCAGCAGGGAGGTTCCTCCTCTGGCTCTGTTCATTTCCCCCCTTCCAGCCATCCCAGGGGTGCTCTCCCAGCCTCTCCATGGCTTTGCCCCCTGCTCAGATCATGGAGCAGCACATGGAATGACAGCCCGGGGCAGGGGTTTGCATTGTTTGTATTGTTTGTATTGATCCCCACAGGGTGACAGATTGTGCCAGGGGCTACTGCCAGGGCCGGGGCTGCAAACAAAACCCGGGAAGTTCCTTATGCACTGCAGATCCTACAGGAATCCTAGTTAAATATGCTGATATTAAATAAACCTTTACCAAACTTTAAACACAAAAACCTGCTGATGCAGAGCTGTAGGCAAACTCCACTTTTGGTTACCATCCACGAGTCAATTCTCTGTTGTCAGTCTATGGATTGGGTACAACTCTCCAGAAATAACTATCAAAGCAGGTCACCATGAGAGATGAGCTTTTCCAGAGGCTGTGCTGATGCTCTTGTGGCACTCTGTGTTCACTGTGTGAATTAACAGACTGTAAGTTCATCACAATTCGGGGCTAATTAAGCTGCCTTTTCACTGTGCTCTTAAATACTTTCCCACCTGAGGCAGCTCCTGGCTCTTCCCCTGAGCTGGTGACCACTGCTTTATAAACACCCACTTTTAACAAACCCTGCACTTGCTGGGTCCATGGGCTGCTGTTCAGATCAGTTGAGTGGAAAAAGCAATTTAGCTTTGTATTTGCTGTCTGCTGCTCTGGCGTGCTGCAGCCAGGCTGACCTCCTCAGAACCCCCAGCTTGTTTAAATTTGATCAATAATTTGGGATTAACCAGCATGCTGATCTTTGTATTCTGAGCTAGATGCAATTTAAATGTGTATTTTCCACCAAAGAAAACAGCAGCTTTTGCATTGCAGCGCTCCAGCTTTATTCTGCCAGTGACATTTCCCCTTTGTCATCATTCCCTATAGGAAATCCTGAATAAATCCAAGTTTACAGGTGCAGTTAACAAAGGACACAAACCAGTTTACCAGTTCACTCTCCCAGTAACACCAAATTCCCCAAATCCCATTGCTTTCTGTAAGTCTTAGTGCTGACTGAAATAAACACTACATGAAGTAGTTTAGCTGCAGTGTTTCATAAATGTGTCAGGGCCAAATCTCATGCACCAAATGTATTCAGTACCTGTGATCCTGGTTTTCATCAGTGCCAGTTCAGCATAATGTCATGATTTACAGCAAGAAACAAGAGATTTGGAGTTGTTGGGGGGGTTTGGTTGTTTTGTTTTTTTTTTTAATGCAACAGCTCAAAAAACTGCATGGAGCTACTGCCACAGAAATAATGGAGGAATTTAAACATCTCCTACAAACATACTGGATTTGAAAATTGAAAGCAAAGGGAAGTTTATTTATTACAGCAAGTTTGTAAAGGAAATTTCTTGTATCTGTTATAAAAATCAGCAAGGTTTATTGCAAGGCTTAGCAATGAGGATCCCTACTCCTGTGCACGTGTGTATTTGGGAATAAGAATGGAAGCTGGAGAGTTGAGTTCCTGCTCTTGCAGGCTTTAGGAGCACATTTATAGCCCAGTGCAGGGTTCTCAGTGAGGTAAAATCTCATCCCTGTCTGCTTGATCAGTGTGACACACAGGAATAGCTCCTTCCCAGGTGAGAAACACTTCTCACACACAGAAATAACTTTGGACACAGATCTCCCAAATGTTCATCTCAGTAAGCAATGTGTGTTGTCTGCATGCCTGGGAAAAGAGACAAAATGTCACCCCCTTTCAGGCACTTTTACACAATACATTTTAAACCTAAGGTTCCATTTAGAAAGGTCTTTGGAAGAAAGAGTGAGCTCACTGCTTGCTGGGGAAAATTGTACCAAGGAATGTTCTGAAGTGGATTTGTCACAGATGGAAGGAAACAAAGCAGTGAGATATTTTCATGCTCTGTGAATTTATCTCCCCACCATGTGGGGGTTTTCAGGGGAGGGAAGCACACAGAGCTGCCCCAGAAACAGGCAGGTGTCCCCAGCACCAGAGGAGTTTCCTGGAGCTCAGGGTACCTGAATTCTTCTTTCCAGTTGTTTGCAACAGCAGCATCCAAGGGGAGGCTTGCACAATTCCATCTGCTCAGTCACAGCCACTTTGATTCATCTCTGTGAGTGCCAAACTCCTTTCTGAAAGAGTAAATGCATTATTTAAACATAAACAGTGCCACTCACTCCTACAGAGCAAAATGAAGATGAAAATATCCTTTGCACCCTCTCAAGTTAACAGGGATTGCTGCAGTGCTGTGTGTGAGTGCCTGGGGCAGCAGAGGATCACAGCATCCCCCAGGCTGCCACACAAGGCTGCTTTTTGTCTTGGCTTTGAGGCATCCATTGATTTCCAGGGGGGAATCAGCCTCCTGGAACCACACAGCAAAGCAAACTCGGTATTCTGGGATGTACAGCCCAACCTGTGCAGAGGGAAAGCAAATCACTTGGATTGGGACTGATGTATGGGGAGGTGGAATTCCTCAGGAATGGCCAGTCTGGGGACTGGGTCTGACAGAACAACTCCAGGGAATTCTTGAGGTGGGTTCTGTCCTCTGAGGGCCCTGGCCCAGCTGCTTTTGAGCACACAGGAGTCGTGGACATAAAAATATTACAGAGAATCACAGAACAGAATCACTGGTTTGGGCTGGAAGGGACTTGAAGCACCCCAACAGCTTCAAGAATGACAGAAAACAACATTCCAAATTGTGTCATGCCTCAGATTACAACATTCTATGCTTATGTTTATTGACTATGTTTATTTTTATTTAGAAAATAATTTACTTGCTGTCTTTAGCTGAGCCAAATGAGCATTAATTTCTCTTTTCTCTGTGTAGGAGCTGTTAATGGCATCTGGTCAATGTGCAGTGAGAGGGCTGCACTGACTGCTGTTCTAATTGGAAACAATTAATTTAGCAAATTTATTCAATTTTCATTCCTAATAACTTTCCAGGCAACATTCCCTGTTTGTCCATTTTTCTGTGGATGCTGTGGATAACTTCAATAAAAAGGGAATTCCCTAAACTTGTTTTGTTTGGCCCTTGTTGCACTTACAGGTCCTGCAGGCAAAGAGCTTTTGAAGACACAGAAGCATTTGCTTTTTGGTGTGATCCATTTCCCCACTCTACAGAATTGTGGAATTGTGGAATCCCAGAATGGTCTGGGTTAGAAGGGACCTTAAAGCTCACCCTGTTCCATCCCTGCCATGGCAGGGACACTTCCACTGTCCCAGGCTGCTCCAAGCCCTGTCCAACCTGGCCTTGGGCACTGCCAGGGATCCAGGGGCAGCCACAGCTGCTCTGGGCACCCTGTGCCAGGGCCTCAGTGCCCTCACAGGGAAGGATTTATCCCCAATCTCCCATCCATCCCTTCCCTCTGACAGTGGGAAGCCATTCCCTGTGTCCTGTCCCTCCATCTCTTGTCCCCAGTCCCTCTCCAGCTCTCCTGGAGCTCCTTTAGGTCCTGCCAGGGGCTCTGAGCTCTCCCTAGAACTTTTTCTTTATCCAGGTGAGCACCCCCAGCTCTCCCAGCCTGGCTCCAGAGCAGAGGGCTCCAGCCCAGGATGAGCTGACCTCAGTGCTCCAGCAGGGAATGCTGCTCCTGTCCTGCTCTCAGCCACCCCTGGAGCCCTGCAGGAGAAACTCCTGAGCTCAGACTGAGCTGAACCCACCTGTGCCTCCTTTGGAAGCTGTCACATCCCCTGTGACATCCCCAGTGACATCCCCAGTGTGCAGGCAGAGCTCTGGGGATGTCACCAGTGTGTGCTGACAGCTGGGACCAGGGCTGCTGCAGCCCAGCAGAGCAAAGCCAGCTGTGAACACTCCATGCAGGGAATTCCATGTGGATTATGTGCTCCAAAGTGCTCCTGTGCCACCACTCAGTGCTGTCCACAGGCCTGCAAAATGTCATTTTATCCTCCTGACTCCTTCTGCCTGCCCTCATGAATGAGGCACTCTCCCTCTTTCCCTCAATGAAGGCTTTGTCTTGGTGTTCAACAGTCAGCACAAGGTTTTTGATGATCAGAATGAAAATCACTGAGCACAGGAATATTGCTGGCTGAGGATGGAGCTGAGAGGTGGAAAGCACGTGGATAAAACCACTGCATTTTCTCTCCATGTGTGTCCCACCAAGAATGCTTTATAAATGTTATTTGTAATGATGATTTATAATCATTGTAAATATTATTCTGGTATTCTGTGTAAGACTTGGGGACTTTTCAGTATCCTTTTTGATTCTTGAGATTGTTGTGGTGCATACAAAGTGCATTTAACTGCTCAGCTCTGCCCTTGGTAATTCAGAGAACCTCAGGGAGAGAGACACTTACTCAAGGGGCTTGAGTAAATTTTCCTCTGAAATTTGCCTCAAAAGCATTTCCTGAAAATAAGATAAACAATGTGGGTGACCATTTTCAGTCTACACTGATGTGCTCAGATGTTTAATTTCCTGTGAATATGGGCCCTAAAGATAATAAACACAGTGATAAGAGGATTAAAAAAAACCCACAACTTTCTGCTGCACTATGGATTCAGTCTGGGGGGGGGGAAGAACCTTTTGATGATAAATAATTGAAATGAAAACTCACAAATTCACTAAAGGAAGGGTCACTGTAAGAAGAAAAGGCTGTCTAAGCAATGCCTGTGTGCCTCTGATGTATTTCTATAAGATAAGGAAGCTATTTCATGCAGAATGCAAAGACTCTTTTCCATGGAAAAGAGGAGGGAAGCACTGGAGGCAGCAGAGGCAGGTGCCAGGATCCCTAAATGATGAAAACATGGGAATAGGTGGAAAATCAGTGTTTGGGCAGTGGATGACTGGAAGCAGATCATTGAATGGCTGAAATATGGGAGAAAAATCCCAAAAGAGGGGATTCAGGGGACAAGAGGAGCTTTAGACGTGAGGAAACTTCTATTTCCTGATAATCTCCAGCCTAATTGCAGAATGGATCATTTCTTCCACACCTCTCTCCTGTCCAGATGTTACTGCAGATGGCAAAGCTTCTGCCAAAGAGATCTTGGAAATGCACACCAGGACTGTGACCAGCCTGGTTTAACTTCCAGTGACACCTCCAAACAAATAAAAGAATTTCCTCTCTGCTCCCCACACCTTCTCCCCTCAGCTGGGGTTCAGGGTTCTCCAGAAGAAAAGTGTTCTCACCCATCATCCCAGCCCCTCACAGCAACTGAACAGAGAAAACAAATCATCTGCACTACCAGAGAGCTAGGAAATATTTTCTAAATTGTATCACAGTAGAACAAAAAGCTTCCTTGAGCTGGAGGGTCTAGGAGAAAGGAGGTTATATATGACATTAATTTTCTATTCTCTAATGGAAGCCATTGTCCGACTTTGCCACAGCCGTGGTTTTCTAATGGTTGGGAGTAATTTGTCCAGATTAATGCTCTCTGTTCAATCCATTTAATGTGACTTAATTTCATAACACTACAGGCTTTATCAGTAGTCAAACTAACCCCTGCAAAACCCCAGCAGGCAAAAATGCCTGTCGAGTTTAGCTGTTGAGGCTGGATGGTGCTGCTTGGTGAAAAATGAAGGAATTGTTTGGAGGGAAAGGACCATCAGAAAACCACTGGCTCTGCCTGAATTCTTTGTCTTTCATCAGAAGTGTTCTTGGGTCACAGCCTGGCTTTATCTTCACGTTGACCACAATGTGGGGTTTGTGTCTGGGGCCTTTTGGGAGCTCTGTCAGACTCCCAGAGCCTGCTCTGCACAGATCATAAATCAGTGACCCAGCACAAACCCCCACTCACTCTTCACCAGGTTCAGCTTGGGATATCACCTATTGCTAAGGTAAAGCTCAGATGTTTTCATTTCAGCTCCATTTTGAAAGTGGCAGATGCACAGGATCACAAAAGCTGCTGTGCTGTTGGGTTTTTCCTCCTGTGGTTGTTGTCATCAGTTTTCTCTGCATAGCACATTTAGGAATATCCACTGTGAAATCTTTTCTCCCAGCATCCCAGTTCTTCCCCAGAACAGCAGCAAGAGCCCTCAGTCAGGCACTGTCCTGCCCTTGACACACAAACTGTTCATTCTGAATGCTAAAGTAAATTTTGGGTTGGTTTAAGATTACCTCACATGGCATTCAAGATTGTTTTGGCCCCTTTTCTCCTGAGGCTCATCATAGGAAGCACCATTCAATGCCTTAATTGAGGAGAGGGTTTTTTGGAATTGTGAACATGTTAAATGTGGTTTCAGTGTAAAAGACTTCTCAGAAATACCATTTGCAGCCAGGATCTACTATCCTGCCTTATCTCCACCCCCAAAGTAGCTGTAAAGCAACTGTTAACATTTCCAGGTTTTCACCCAATTTTAGTGGTTGTTGCTTAGGGCTGATGGTATTCCCAGGATTTTCTGACTGAAATTATTGTTCTGATTGAGGGTCTGTGGTTTAATGAACACTGTAGGATTCACACTCCACCTTGAGCATTTTGGGGGTTGCTGGAGGAAATGATGAACTGCTGAAAGATAGAACTCTGTTAAGAAAGGTTTGCAATTGCCCTCCCTCATTATCCAGGGTCCATCCCTCTGTGCTCTGATCCAGGACATGGGTTTGGCTGTGCCATTCCACAAACCCAAAGTTCTCAGGAAATTTCTAAGTTGTTGGAGAAAGCTGTGAGGAAATATATCCTCATGGGCAGAGAGGGATGGGATAATGGGGTTTTAAACTAAATGATTTTTTAATGAATATTTATGAATATTTACTTACTTATGAATAAATAAATTTAATGGTTTTAAATTAAAGGAGCAGAGGCTTAAATGGGATTTTGGGAAGGAATTGTTCCCTGTGAGGGCACTGAGGCCCTGGCACAGGGTGCCCAGAGCAGCTGTGGCTGCCCCTGGATCTCTGGCAGTGCCCAGGGCCAGGTTGGACAGGGCTTGGAGCAGCCTGGGACAGTGGAAGTGTCCCTGCCATGGCCAGGGTGGAACAGGATGGGCTTCAAGGTCCCTTCCAACCCAAACCAGTCTGGGATTCCCTGATTTCTGTGGTTCCATGCACTGCAGAGCCAGGTAAGAGCGAGCACAGACACACGAGCCTGGAATGGGGCACCTCAAGGGTTTGTGGTGGTTACTCACCCACAGGGACCCAGAGAATGCTTTGAAATTGTAAAAACCCCTTTGATTTTGAAGGAAAACTTGAAGAATTGGCATCTCAGGCCATAAGACCCTTTCCTATCTCCTGATATTGCCCTCCCTCCTTCAGCAGCCACATTCCAACAATCCAACACACACCACAGTTCATTTGATCCCCTCTAGGTCAGGAAGCACAAAACACTCAAAACTGAACCTTGGGGGAGCCTGGGGTGAGTTTTTCCTTAGATAAAGGCTGTGGCAAACACGTTCCTCTTTGTGACCAGGATTTCTCTTGCCCACCCACTGAGAATGACCCGGCCAGAAGGTGCTGGGGAAAGAGGAGGCTGAGACCACCCAGCAGTGGCTGCAGCAGCCCCAGGTCAGCCTGGGTGGCCCATTTGTTCCTCCACAGCTTTTCTTCTGCCCTTTCTGATCCTTCCCAGTATGGACCAGTGCATGTTTGTGGCCCTGCAGGGAAGGGAGAGCCCTGGGGAGGGCAGGTGGGGCTGGGCTGCTCTGAGCTGTCTCATCTGGGACAGAAGGAGAGGGGAGGAAGAGGCTCTGATGGAACATGAGGTGGATTTCTGTGCAGGAGAGGTTTTTTTGGAGAGGGTGTGGATGCAGAGGGTTTGAGTTCACTCAGCCCCACCCACTGGTGATGATTTCCTTATGCTCATTATTTCTTTAGGAGAAGAAAAGGGTTTGTATTACAAAAAACCCCCAAATGTTTATGGTAAATTTCCTAAGCACGAAAGATGGTGCAAGCAAGAAACATATTAAAAAAAAAACAAAAACACACCATGTAAAACATCAAAACCCCTCCAACCTCAAATCAAACACAAAGGAAGAGATGCAGAGCCCCCTCTACAACTGACAGCAAATTCAAAATTCTGATTCTGTCTGATACAGCTCTGGGATGTCCACCAGGGACACTCACCTCTGTTGCAAAATCTCTTTTATTTTCTTTTAGTCTGTGTGTTATTTAGAGCTT
The DNA here is from genome assembly GCA_013389925.1 of Aegithalos caudatus. Lineage (NCBI taxonomy): Eukaryota > Metazoa > Chordata > Aves > Passeriformes > Aegithalidae > Aegithalos > Aegithalos caudatus. The sequence continues at coordinate 101,685 of WEIU01012452.1, read as the reverse complement.
ACTTAATGTACTTCTTCTCTGCACTATCTTGTGATTTTTATTGCACAGATTTTGCACAAAATCTGGGCAGAACTGCTGCCACAGTAACCCTGTGAGATGGGCAGTGTGGTGGAAGAAATATTTATAGAGAGTGAGTGGAGAACTCCAAAGTCAGTGTAGTGTGACACAAACCCTCCAAGCTCCTCATTTCTTCCTCCACAACTTCGTGTGAACAACAAAAGGAAAAGCTGCTTTGTAATGACAACAAGAATCTCCTAACAAAAAGATGTTAGAATTTACTGTGCCTTGTGCTTTCAAGATAAAGGCTGGCTTCCACCTGGAAGTGTGTAATTTTTAATTTAATTACAGTTTGGGGGTTTTTTTACAGACTGTATTTTTGATTTAAAGAGATGTCCATCCTCCTGCACAGCCTTAGTGCCAATATCCATTAAAAATGGAGAGAATCTCTCTGCAGGGGAGATCCCACACTGGACAAGCACAGGGATCTAAGGGGGGACACCTGCTTTAGGTGTGGGTGTCTTTAGGGTACCCTGAGATGAGGTGCAGCCTGCAGAGAAGGAAACAGCTTTTGAGTGGGGAGATGGGGAACACCTGAGGTTCCTTCCTGCCCTCAGAACTCTGGCATCCCTCAGTCACTGCTCTTGGAGACTTGGAATTCTCTCTTTCTTTGCTTCCTTACCCTCCCAGCATCTCCCACTGGATCCCAGGCTGGGTGTCCTGAGCCAGCTCCCAGCTCCCCACCTCTGATTTCTCAAAGGCATCTCCATACTCTGGGCATCTTCTCTTGGAATTGCATCAAAACCACCCCAGGCTCTCCTCTCCTCTTCTGAATTCTCACTCGGGTCCATCTCTGTCTCTGCACAGCCCTGGGAGGGGGAGATGATGCCCAGGGTATCCACAGGGCAGCTCCTCAGCCTCACAGATTTCTTCTCCCAGTTCATTTCCCCTCACCTTCCCTTCCTCCTTTTCCCTCCTTTCTTCACTTCCCACCTGCTTTTATTTCCCCCTTCCCTTCCTCTCCTGCCTTGATTTCTTACTTCTGTTATTGTTCCCTTCTCTGTCTCACCCTCGTTTTTCCTGCCCATCCTTTCTTTTCTCTCTCCTTTTCCCTCACACTCCAATTTCCCCTTCCCCCTCTTCCTCCCCATCTTAAAAATTCACCTTGCCTTGTCCCATCCCACTTCTTGTTTCCTTGGTCCCTCCCCTTTCCTCCCTTTCTGCCACCCCTCCAACTCAGATCAGAACCAGCTCAATCCTGCCCCAAAACGCCCAAAACATCCTCAATTCCCACCTCAGTGCTCCCCAAACCACCCTGGGACAGCCAGGCCAGGTGGGGAAGGTGGAGTTGTTGGTTCTGCAGAGTAAACCTCTGAGGACCAATCTGGAAGAGAAGCACCGTGACTGGAATTGTTCCTTTGAATTGTTCAAAATTTCAGTGACATTTTTCCAAGGAAGTGTGCAAACACAGAAGGGGGAACAAACAGGAAAGGAAGGAGCAAGTGTTTGAGAGGAGAAACGCCGAGTGCCATCAGCATTTACACTGTTAGAAGCTGAAGGAATCACAGAATAGTTTGGGTGGGAAGGGACATTAATGATCATGTCCCCATGGCAGGGACACCTTCCACTGTCCCAGGCTGCTCCAAGCTCTGTCCCACCTGGCCTTGGTAGCTTCAGTCTTTTATTAATAGAGATTTTCTGCACCAGGCACATCAGGCATCCCCCCGAAAACAGCACTGCTGATTACTGAGAGCGGCTCTTAAGGAAATTTCTCCTTCTTCAGGTGACAGGAAAGGAGCCTCTAACTGTGAATTTGTCTGCTCAAGATCATCAGCCCCTTCCCCCTGTGACAGAGGGGCTGTTCAGGCACAGTTCCAGGAGTGGTGTCAGGGGTGTGAGGTGTGGAAGTGTTGGAAGGTGTAAAATGAGGTTTTGGTGTGGGAATTTGCACAATCCCAATTTTTGATGATGGAATTTGCACAATCCCAGTTTTTGATGTACAATCCCAGTTTTTGATGATGGAATTTGCACAATCCCAGTTTTTGATGATGGAATTTGCACAATCC
>WEIU01012452.1:85867-99185 GCA_013389925.1 Aegithalos caudatus | reverse complement strand
CCCTCGCTGTTCCCCCGGTGTCCCTCGTTGTCCTCCCGGTGTCCCTCGCTGTTCCCCCGGTGTCCCTCGTTGTCCTCCCGGTGTCCCTCGCTGTCCCCCCGGTGTTCCTCGCTCCCCCCGGTGCCCATGTCTGATCATGTCCCCATGGCAGGGACACCTTCCACTGTCCCAGGCTGCTCCACCCCCTCGCTGTTCCCCCGGTGTCCCTCGTTGTCCTCCCGGTGTCCCTCGCTGTCCCCCGGTGCGGCGGGCCCGCAGCTCTGCCTCTCCCTGGTGGTTGGTCCCGGCCGGGAGCACCGCTCTGAACCCTTTATTTTTTACCATTATTTGCGTTTCTTTACCCTCGTTTGCGCTGATCCGCGCTATTCACACTTACCGGACTCTTTACCTGGGTGTGTCAGGAGGAGCCAGCCCGGACCCTGCAGCGCCCACGGGCAGAGCTGGGACACCGAGCTCACCGAAGGCAGGCTGGGTGTCCCTGGGCGACTCTGGGTGTCCATGGGTGTCCCCCACTGCCCGGGTATCCTTGGGAGTCCCTGGGTGTCTCTGGGTGTCCCTGGGCATCTCTGGGTGTCCCTGGGTGTCTCTCAGTGTCCCTGAGTGTCCCTAGGTGCCCTTAGGTGTCCCTGACTGTCTCTGGGTGTCCCTGGGTGCCCTTGGGTGCTCCTGAGTGTCTCTGGGTGCCCCTGGGTGTCTCTCAGTGTCCCTGAGTGTCTCTGGGTGTCCCCCAGTGCCCCTGGATGTCCCTGGGTGTCTCTTGAGTGTCTCTGGATGTCTCTGGATGTTCCTGGGTGTCTCTGGATGTCCCCCCATGTGGCAGTGTCACACCTGGCACTCCCCTCCTGTGATAAAGGTGCTGTGGTGGGTGCAGAGGGAACTCCCCAAAGGCTTCTGGCCAAGGGGAACATCTGACAGGGTGCCCAAACCTCAGATCTCAGGCACACTCAGAGCCTCCCCCGTGCTNCCTTGGGAGTCCCTGGGTGTCCCTGGATGTCCCTGGGTGTCCCCCGGTGTCCCTGCGTGTCTCTGGGTGTCCTTGGGAGTCCCTGGGTGCTCCTGGGTGGCTCTTGGTGTCCCTGGGTGTCTCTCAGTGTCCCTGAGTGTCCCTAGGTGCCCTTAGGTGTCCCTGACTGTCTCTGGGTGTCCCTGGGTGCCCTTGGGTGCTCCTGAGTGTCTCTGGGTGCCCCTGGGTGTCTCTCAGTGTCCCTGAGTGTCTCTGGGTGTCCCCCAGTGCCCCTGGATGTCCCTGGGTGTCTCTTGAGTGTCTCTGGATGTCTCTGGATGTTCCTGGGTGTCTCTGGATGTCCCCCCATGTGGCAGTGTCACACCTGGCACTCCCCTCCTGTGATAAAGGTGCTGTGGTGGGTGCAGAGGGAACTCCCCAAAGGCTTCTGGCCAAGGGGAACATCTGACAGGGTGCCCAAACCTCAGATCTCAGGCACACTCAGAGCCTCCCCCGTGCTGTGGCAGTGGGGGGAGCACTTGGGGACTCTCACCATGTCCCCACAGCCTTTGACCCAGCAGGGCTGCCCCCAAAATGCCACAGTTTCCTCTGGAAGCACATTCTCACCAGGATGCCCCAGGAAATGCTGGGTAGAGGCACCAAGCACACCTTGGAGACTCCCAGCTCTTAGAGCAGCACTTTAAAAAGTGCTCTGCTGCCTTCAGCAGGTCCCTGCCTCCCTCCCCAGGAGCACTGGGGGCTTGCCAGTCCCAGGGACGCTCTGACAACCTGGGTGGAAACCATCCCAGCTACCCAGAAACACTTGAGTGCCTTTGGAAATCTTACTCTCCTGCCTCTCCAGTTCTTTTGCAGAAAATCCCACACCTGGGAATTCTGCAGGGCTCCTTGGAAGCAGCTCTGGTGCTCAGTTACACATTAAAAACTGTCAACAAACAGTTTTGTGCAGGAGGAAAAAAAAACCAAATAGCAAAGAAATGCACCAGTGTGTGAAATTTTCATTTCTGTAATTACAGGCAAATCCTTAAGTAATCATTTAAGCACACACTGCTGTCATGTGGAAATAGCACAGTTGTTCTTCACAAAATCGGTTTTGTCAGGAAATATAAGCAAAGATTTATGTATTTTATTAAAGCAAGTCACCTGCAAATACAAACAAATACAATAAATGCTTCAGTACTCTAAAACACAGGATAACAAACCAGAGAGGGCTGTTGGGCAGCAGTCAGAGGGGAGTGTTTGTCCTTGCACTGAATACACTGCCTAGAAACTGCATACAGGAAAATTGTCTTGTGCAGACATTGCTGGGTCCACAAAATGCCGAGAGAATCGTTTAGGCCAGAAAAGCCCTCTAGGATCAGAGTCCAACCATTCCCCAGCACTGCCAAGGGCCACCACTAGCCCATGTCCCCAAGTGCCACATCCACAAGTCTTTTACATCCCTCCAGGGATGGGGACTCCATCCCTGCCCTGGGCAGCTGTGCCAGAGCCTGGACAACCTTTCCGTGGAGAATTTTTCCCTGATACCCAACCTAAAGCTCCCCCGGTGCAATCTGAGCCCTCTCCCCGCTGTCCCCGGGGAGCGGAGCCCCCGGTGTTTCCCCAGCAGCGCCCCGCAGTTCTCCGGGGCATCCCCCCCGTTCCTGCTAGCGGCCTGGGGTTCGGGGAATCACCCGCAGCTTTTCCCTCGCGTTTGCCCCAGAATTGAACAAACTCCCGAGAGCTCCTCTGCCCGCCCTTCGCCCCGGGCCAGGCTGGGAGGGAGGTGACACAGGAGGTGACACAGGAGGTGACACAGGAGGTGACACAGGAGGTGACACTGGTGACACTGAGGGGCCAAGCGACAGACGCGCGGTCCTGCCGGCCTCCAGCTGTGAGCGAGGCTGGAGGAGCCCCCGGTGCGGCCAGGGGGAGCCCCGGTGTGGGTTGTGGGGAGCTGAGGGTAACGGTCCCTCCCTGTGCAGGGATGATGGACGGACGGCCCGGTGCCGCCGGTACCGGCGTGACTCAGGGCAGCAGCGGAATGGCCCAACGGCGCCNAACAAACTCCCGAGAGCTCCTCTGCCCGCCCTTCGCCCCGGGCCAGGCTGGGAGGGAGGTGACACGGGAGGTGACACGGGAGGTGACACAGGAGGTGACACAGGAGGTGACACTCAGGGGCCAAGAGATAGACGCAGTCCTGCCGGCCTCCAGCTGTGACCGGGGCTGGAGGAGGCTCCGGTGCGGCCAGGGGGAGCCCCGGTGTGGGTTGTGGGGAGCTGAGGGTAACGGTCCCTCCCTGTGCAGGGATGATGGACGGACGGCCCGGTGCCGCCGGTACCGGCGTGACTCAGGGCAGCAGCGGAATGGCCCAACGGCGCCGGGCTGCCATTACACCGAGAAGGGATGAGGGCAGGGAGGGACGGGCGCTGGGGACTCACCGGGAGGGCGGGGAGGGCTGGCGCGGTGTCGCAGCCCGATCGCCCGGGGGTGTCCGGGGAAGGCGGCGGGGCCGAGCGGCGCCATGTGGGACCCACGCGGGGCTCGGCGGCACTTCCGGGTTCGTCGGTCAGGACGGTGTCCCCGCAGGGTCAGAAAGCAGCGCAGCCTGGAGTCACGTGCTCGCGTTTCCTTCCCTGGAGCATGCCGGGAACTGGAGTCTTTCGTATCCAGGTTGGGCAGTGCTCGCGGTGCATGCCGGGAGATGTAGTTTTACTGCACGTGGAATAACCGCATGCGCAGTAGGGCTCAGCCCCGCTTTGGCTGGCGCCACCTAGCGAGCGCAGTGGGTGCTGCAGGCGGAGCCCCCCGGCCGCCTCAGCGCCCCCGGCGGCGCCATCTTGGCTCGAGGCTGAGGCGATGCCGGGGAACCCGCCCGGAACGAGAGGTTAAAACCGAGCCCCTCTGCTCTGGAGCCAGGCTGGGAATGTTCCACATGGAGAAAGAAAGGCTCCAGACACACCTGAGAGCCTAAAGGGGCTCCAAGAGAGCTGGACAGGGACCTTGGACAAGAGCCTGGAATGACAGGACAAGGGGAATGGCTTCCCACTGCCAGAGGACAGGGATAGATGGGATACTGGGGATAAATCCTTCCCTGTGAGGGCACTGAGGCCCTGGCACAGGGTGCCCAGAGCAGCTGTGGCTGCCCCTTGATCCATGGAAGTGTCCAAGGCCAGGTTGGACAGGGCTTGGAGCAGCCTGGGACAGTGGGATGTGTCCCTGCCATAGGAAGGGTAGAACAGGATGAATTGAAGGTCTCTTTCCACGAAAACCATTCTGGGATTGAAACAAAAGGATAAAAACACCACTCTTCTTAGACACACACACAAAATTATTTATTTATTATACATGGACAAGCACCACTTGATGAGGTGCTGGCACTCTGGGGAGAGAAAGCAGCAGGCAGGGGTCAGTCAGAGCAGGCTCCTGCCCACCCTGTGCCACCATCGGCAGTGCCCGAGCCGGGCCCAGCCCTCCCCACGCTCCCTGTGTTTGGGAGGGGAGCAGGATGGCAGCACATCCATCCCACGGGAGATGCAGCAGCCCCTGCAGAGCTCCCTGGGAGCTGCTGCCTCCCACCCCCCCAGAGGCCAGGCACGTCCCAGAGGCGCGCACCCACCGAGAGAGATGCGCCGTCGGAAGAAGAGCTGTCCCCGGATGATGTCCTCGTCCTGCTCGAAGGGCACGTCCCCACACACCATGTTGTAGAGCAGGACACCCAGCGACCAGATGGTGGCTGAGTGGCCGTGGTAGCGGTGGAAGCGGATCCACTCCGGGGGGCTGTACACCCGCGTCCCTGCGGCACACAGGAGCTCCTTGGGCGGGTGCTGCCGCTCCAGCCCCTCCCCGGGCATCCCTGGGGATGCAGGAGTTGCCCTGGGGCACAAGGCGGGACCTGCTGCCTGCCCTCCTGCCCCTGGGTCTTGCTTATAAACTCTGGGGTGTGAAATGAAGCTCACAGTGCTGGAAAAGGGCAATGCAACCCTTGACATGCAAGGAAAAACCCACCCACAGGTGGGGGAAGATCTGTGTTTATCATCCCCTTCATTGGGCAAAAACCCCAATCATGAGCTGGGCAAACAAGGGGAGAGGAGCAACCCAAGCCCTTTGTGCCTGCAAATGAAACCAGAGCCCAGGTTCTCTGCTGTCCCTTCAAGGGTGTTTTTGTCACACTGGCTCCAACTCCAACCCCCACCAGAGCCAGTCTAGGTGGCTGTCAGCAGAGCCAGGAGCTCCTGTTTCACAACATCCATCTCTTGCCAAACAGCAACTTGGCAGTGGATGAAGAATGAATCCCATCACCCCCAGCCAAGGGGGAACCTCCAGAGCATGTGGCCTCACCTGCACTTCGGGTCTAGAGGAATGTGCCACAGCTGAATTCAACCACAGAATTATTTAGGCTGGAAAAGACCGCTGAGATCATCCAGTCTGACCTTTGGCTGTTCCCCACCTCAACAACTAAGCCAGAGCATTGAGTCCAGTCCTTCCTTGAACACAAAGTTCACCTTGCCCGTGGCCAGGTCGACCAAACCCTAGGGGAGAAGAAGCCTTTCAGGACACGGGAGGGCTGGAAGCACTTAAAAAAGAGGAAGAAATATTTAAAATGAGGGGATTTTCTGCAAACCCGCCCGTTTTGGGAAGGCTGGGACCGACAGCAGAGGGCGGCACGGGCTCGTCAGCACAGGCACAGGCACCTGCCGGCTTTCCCCGAGCAGCGCTTTCTGCTCCTTCCCTCTCCATCACCCGCTCGCAGCCTACGGGGAGATATCTGGGGAGGCAGAGCGAGCCCTGGATCTCTCACAACGAGCCCAGCATCTCCAGCAGCTTTCGATTCTGAACGAGAATGAGAATGAAACTCGAGAGAGAAGAATCAGTTCCTTTTCCCATCGCGAAGCTGAAGCGGAGAAAGGAAACTTCAGAGCTGGCAAAAGAGCACATTTGAGGGTACCCAGCTGCAGGGAGAGCTCTGCCCTCCTGCTCAGTGTTGGACTAGCAAAGTTTCCAGGAAGGAGCTGGGTGGAGACGCGCTCCTTCCACCCCTGGGATATTTATCATGTTTAACACATCCAACAATGTTATCACAAATCCCCTCATCCCGTAACAAGGCTGCAAACTCTGGGAAATGTGAAGCATTCCCCGCGGGAGTGGGGGCTGAGCACGGACAGTCTGTCCCAGAGTCACTTTTATCATCTATGAATCCCTGCAAATCTCCTTTGGGTCCTGGCTCCGCTCCCTTTGCTGTTCCTCCCCCATCCTGAGGGCTGGATCCTTCCTGGAGTTTCCCCTCCCGCTTTTCCATGGCAATTCACACATCATCTTCTCCTGCTCCTCGATATTGGCATTATCGAGGTTTTGTTTGGAAACACCCTGCTAGAGCAACAGAGGAGTGACCCCTCCGTCCTGGCGAGGGTGGGGGGCTCATTGTCCCCTCGCCCACATCCTGCTCCGCTCCCAAAAGGTGAGAAGACCCACCCGGAGGGTGAAATCCAAATCCTTGGCATTCACAGTTGCACCTTGATTATGTCAGGCGTTGATTAACGAGGGCAAACTGGGCCAAAAGGAGCCAAATCTGTGTGTTTTGTGGTGGGATCTACACACACCTGGGCATGTGTGGGCACTCTGCAGGGAGTAATTCCATGGAATAGCCTGGCACTGAGACTGGGGCTGCCACGACACATCCGTGCTGCACGCTTGGCAGAGCACCGCTGGATTCCCTTGGGGCTGCTTCCCATGCTCGGGGCCCCAGCCCTGCCTGCCCATTTCAGGGAGAGAGATGGAGAATTTGGGGTGACCTGAAGTGACTTTTTGCCGCTTCTCAGAGGGTGAGATCTCCATCCCGACACCCGCTTGCCCCTTGCATTCACACACGTGCCCCTGTGGTATTTGAGGGCCGCTGAAGTGGCTGTTGCAGTTTGTAACAGGAGCTGTTGTTTCATTTTTGGGGTTGCTTAACCCCCTCCTAACTGTAATAAACCCAGTGAGTAAGGACACAAAAATATTACCCTGGAGGTAGGGGACCAAAAGCTTGGAAAGGGATGAAAGAAACGCTCCCATTACAGCTTTCAAAATGTTTCTCTAGCTGAAGCTGCTAAATTTGACTCAGCTTTACACGCTGGAAAGGTTTTGCGGTTGGTTTGGGGTTTTTTATGGTGAATAAAGTGTTTTTTCCTCTTTAAAAACCCCACCAACTCGCAGGCTGAGCTGATGCAGTTTCGATGTGTCACCGAGGCAGGGTTCGTGCAGATCTGCCCTTGGAACAGTCACTGTAAAACCCAAAACATGAGACTCTGGTCTTGAGGGGGGGCTCCAGGTGCCTGAAACCAGCACCTGGCCCCTCTCGCTGCCCCAGCAGAGTGGGGAAATGTCACAGGAGGCCTGCCAAGGGACGAGTTTCACCCTGGTTTCACGCTGAGAGGGGGCAGGGCTTTGGTCTCCTGCAGGATTCAATCCCCTGCCGGGGGGACGTGGGGACATCGGGGGATTAAAGCTGGGAGCTCCCGCAGCAAATCTCAGCCTGAGGAAAGAGGGCAGGGGAAAGCAGGTGAGCTCAAGCTCCACCGCAAAAGATCTCCAGCGAGTTGGGTCACCGTGCCTCAGTTTCCCCACAAGGAGATGATGCTATTGCCACACAGGCCGCTGGCAAAGCGCTGGGAGACTGATTTCCACAAGGGTTCATTCCCGGGGAGCTGGAGCCGTGGGACACATGGTTTGCTGATAATTCACCTCGACCTAAGGCAGGAGTCGAAAATAGCTCCTGTGACTCACTGTGCCAAGAAGGCCAAAGGGTTTGAGACAGTGCCTCGGGGGCAGCTGGATGTTTTCCTTAGGATAGGGAGGTGGTGAGGTGCCACCTCCCAGTTTCTGGCTCTTCAGGTCCCTGCGGTGAGCCCGGCCCCTGCTCCCCAGGTGCCTTTTCTCCTTGGTGCTCATCTGCCTTTCTCCAGTCATGGCAGAAGTCTGGCTGTTGCTCATCTCCCAGTCCCAGAAAGAAATGTGTAAAATATAAATCTCCCTTTTGCTGTGGCTCCAGGCTTCCCTGGCTGGTCCTTCTTGCATCACCAAGCACCTTAGCAGGGGAGGGCTGTGTACAGAAAGGCACAGGTGTGATGAGTGCTGGCCCTCTGAAAGACCTCAATCATCTGTGGATTCCAATGCTCTCAGAACTGGAGTTCCAACAGCCTGAAATCTCCTCCTGGTCCTGCATCACTTTTTTTTCTCCAATTTCTCCATTGTGGGTGCATCACCTGCTGACACCAGGGAGCAAGAAAAAATTGTGAAAGGGAGGTGCAAGGGCAGTGCTTCCTCTGAGTCACCTCCCAATAGATAATTCCAGTTTTTATCCTCTCCTGTCATATCTGATGGCCCCAAAGTGCAGGAAATATCCCCTCAGTGAGGAGAAATGAGGGGTGAAAAGAGCTCTTCTTTCCCTCAGGGCCCAAGTGCAAGGATGGTGATGGGCAGCCTGGAGGGGAGAACAGGCAACTGATGCTGGGACTGCCCATCTTTGGTCTCCCACCACATCTGCCATCACACACACATCACACATCCCATCACATCCTTTCCCTGTGGCAGAGACCTGGGACATGAACCTGGTGGCTCTTGTCCTCATGAAGGTGTTACTGCTCAGGAAGGCTGGTTCTCAGGGAATCAAACATGCACTGATCCTTTTCCAGAGAGGCTTGGGACACAAATCTGGTGGCACTTAGACTTGTGTATGTATTCCTGCTGAGGAACATTGGTGCACTGGGCATCAAACACACACCAAATCCAACACCCACCCCTGGACAGGACAGACTCCTGGATCTTGCTGGGGACACTCCAGCTCTGTCCCGCGCCTGCAGCACAAACCTGGGGGTGACAAAATCACCAGCCACAGGAGGAAACCAAGGCACTATCAGCACCCAGCTCCACATGGGAGCTGCTCAGCCTTTCTGCTCAGTTTTCTAAGAAACACCGCAACAGTCGCGCTCTTACGGGAAGGGTGGGCCGGGCGCTGCCTCAGCGAGGCCGCGATAGCGTTCTGGTGGTGCTGGGGGGGACAGTGGCCACACCAGGGGCTCGGGGGCTCCACGGGGTAGCAGGAGGTGTAGTGAGGATGTTTGTGTGCATGTAAGAGCGGCTTCCTGGATGGTCTTGAGGGGAAAAGAGAGAGAGGAGGGTAGATCCAAACCACAGCTCAAAATAGGCCTAAGCTTAGACGGCGTTCGGAGCTGCGCTTCCTGCTTCGAGCAGCCCCAAGGAGATGAAAGATGCAGCTGAGTGAGATAGGAAAAAAAAAAACCAAAATAAAACAAGAAAAAAGCAAAACAAACAAACCAACTTAACGCTTTCTTCACCAAAGCAGAGACACAGATGATACCAGGTCACTCTATGAGGCTGGGATGTGGCTCCAGGACCCCCCATTCCCTCCTAGCAGCCTCATGGCTCGGTAAGTAGGACAGGAGAGCCCGGGGTGAGCTGGGGAAGGGGACTGCTCACTGGACATGGGGATATTAAGGAAAAAGCCCTGGAGCAAGCCAAGGAAAGGAGGGTCCTGGTGTGTCAGATCTGGTCTGGGCACTTGCAAAGTCACCTACAGAAAGGGAAAGCTGCCCCTTCCCTGGAGCAGACACAGCCCTGTGCACGCAGCAGCTCCAGGTCACGCAGAAACAGGGCTCCAAAATTCAACACATGTAAACTAATTAAAAAAAACAAACCCAGCCAAACCAAGATAAGAAAACACACAAACAAACAACCCTGAAGTGCCGCAGAGCTGGAAATGGGGTTTGACAGTTTGGAGGATAAAAAACTCGACCGCTGCTGACTGATAGCGACCGACTTCTCGTAATCTGCAGATCAGCTTCCTCTGCGTTGGCCGAGCTGGAGGTGGGGGCAGCCCGCTGGCAGCTTCCTGCACCCACCAGCCCCCAGCACGCAACACCCAACGGAGCCGGAGCAACAGGATCTGCCTTACCAAAATTGAATTTGGCCGACAACATCCGGCGTTTCGTAAGGTGGCTTTGATGTTTGTTTACTCGCCAGCTCCAGCACATGCTCGGCACCAGCCTGCGGATGAATGGGAACGAAAAGGGCTCAGCACCTCTTTGATCTTTCCTAGGAGAGCTGCCAGGAGCAGTCAGCTCTGGAAACACCCCGTGGAGGGATAGATCCGGCTGTCCCCGTGGTGCTTTGGACTGGCTGGTCCCGGTTCGTGCTGGGATCTTTGGAGCAAAGTCTGGCTGGAGACAAGGTCCCTGGAGCAGCCACGGTGTGGTCACTGGTACCCCACAACTCACAGCATATCCTTCATCCCGCCCCGCAACAAAGAAATGTCTCCATCACATCAAGTGGTTTGTTTTTATTTAAAACCGCATAAAAAAAATAAGATTTCTCAATTCCCCTGTACAATATCAACTATTAACAAAACCCGCCGGCTACACACTTGGTTACAGGTATAGACTGGACAGTGCAGACAGCCCGGGCCAGCTCCCCCCTCCCCAGCCCCAAAAACAAGACACCCGTGGAAAAAACCCAAATTCATCTGCAAACTGAGATCCGCACGTGGCAAGGAAAGAACGGCACCCAGAACTATGTACACAGACAGCTGGGGAGAAGCAGGCACCCCACACCTCCACCAGACATCCAACAGAAACACGATGGGCCCGGGGATGGACACAGGACAGAGACTGAGGGAAGACCTAAATGGAAAACCGGGGGATCAGCAGCTGTAGAAGCAAGGCATGGGCTGGAAACCCACATGAATTATAAATAAATAAATAAGTTATCCTAGCGGCTAGAACTCTTCCTTTAAAAAACAAACAACAAATTCATGATAATAAATTAAAAACAAAAACTGGAAATGAGGAAAAAAAGGCAAAATGTTATCACTATTCACAACTGTACATCAAGCTTTGCTCCTGTAGAACTATGTACACATTTACAGCTGTTGGTTTGCATTGTTTGTGCATTTGTGAGGGCACAGAGAAGCAAAGAACCCCAGAAAACCCATGTGGGATGGAGGCACAGGAGGCGAGGCATAACCCACTTGGTTCCCAAAAATCTTCTGACCCATTTCCTTTTTGAAAAAGGGAAAAGGAATTATAGGCCCAGGCGAGTCTCAGAAAAGCAGCACTGTAGGAAAAGTCAAGTGTTTCCTTCAGCGCAGCTCAGATCAAACAGAAGGCACACGAGCACGGGGACAGCGAGAAGGGACATTGAGAAGGGACAGCCACATGGCCACAGGCCCTGCCCTCCCCACAGTTTTCCCCCATTGAAGCTTTTGTTGCAATCAGGTCTCCAATCCTCTCGCCATCCAATTCAGCAGGTCAAGATGACACTTGAGAGCCCCCAAAACCAGTCCAAAGAACATTACTGGTAAAATCTCAGAAGAGACAACGTCATTCAGATGGAGTCCAGGACAGCTGGCTTGGATGGTGGCTACCAGAACTTGGAAGAGCAGGTCCCCAGCCCAGCTCTAGGACGAGATATGCACGTTCCCATCTGAGAACATCTCAGTATCCCTGCTCAGTGCTACGGTCAACATGAACAAGTCTGGTTTTCTTTGCTTCTTATGATCAGGAGCTGCATGGAGCTGTTACTTGTCAGGCTCCTGGATCAAACTGTGCAGGTGGATCTCAGCTGGTTCCAGGTGAATGTCCTGCAGCCAAGAATGGTTGAAAATGTCTTCCAACGATGGCCTGTCCGAGGGGCGCATGGACAAGCACCACTTGATGAGGTGCTGGCACTCTGGGGAGAGAAAGCAGCAGGCAGGGGTCAGTCAGAGCAGGCTCCTGCCCACCCTGTGCCACCATCGGCAGTGCCCGAGCCGGGCCCAGCCCTCCCCACGCTCCCTGTGTTTGGGAGGGGAGCAGGATGGCAGCACATCCATCCCACGGGAGATGCAGCAGCCCCTGCAGAGCTCCCTGGGAGCTGCTGCCTCCCACCCCCCCAGAGGCCAGGCACGTCCCAGAGCCGCGCACCCACCGAGAGAGATGCGCCGTCGGAAGAAGAGCTGTCCCCGGATGATGTCCTCGTCCTGCTCGAAGGGCACGTCCCCACACACCATGTTGTAGAGCAGGACACCCAGCGACCAGATGGTGGCTGAGTGGCCGTGGTAGCGGTGGAAGCGGATCCACTCCGGGGGGCTGTACACCCGCGTCCCTGCGGCACACAGGAGCTCATCAGGCCCTGGCCCCAGCATCCCTGGGCGCCGCTGGCACCCGGCGTGACCCGCCCGCCTTCCCGCCAGCACGTGACTCTTGTTTACAAACTTTGGGTTGTAAAAGGAAGGCGCCGGTGCCAGAAGAGGGCAGCAGGGCCCGGGGAAGGCCCGGCCGTTACGAGCGAGGGAAAAAAAACCCACCCACGGGTGTGGAAAAAACCACGCCTTCCCCTCCCGCAATGGCAAAAAAAATAAAATTATAAACCGAGGCAAACAAGGGGAGCGGAGCAGCCCCAGCCCTTCCGCACCTGAAAACCGAACCGGCCGGTGCTCGCGTTTTGCAAACCCCCTCCCTCTGCTCTCCCCCTCCCCGGGGTGATTTTGTCACACTGGCTTCCCCCGCCCCAGCCCGAGCCAGGCTGGGTGACGGAGTCTGTCAGCAGGGCCGGGAGCCGGCTCCCGTTTCACAACATCCTCCCCGTGCCAAACAGCAACTTGGCAGCGGCCGCAGAATTCATCCCGTCCCCTCGCCCCCCGCCACGGGGAAACCTCCAGAGCCCGACCCGGTCGCGCAATGCCCGGCACCGGGAGCTGTGGGCTCACCGTCAAACTGCGTGTAGAGCGTGTCCTTGAGGAAGGTGCCGGAGCCGAAGTCGATGAGCTTGAGCTCGCCCGTGGCCAGGTCCAGCAGGATGTTCTCGTCCTTGATGTCGCGGTGCAGGACGCCGCAGTTGTTGCAGTGCCGCACGGCCTCCAGCACCTGGCGGAACAGCCCCCGCGCCATCTCCTCCGGCAGGAACCCCCGCTCCGTGATAAAGTCAAAGAGGTCCTGCGACGGCTCCGGACGCTCCATCACCACCACGAAGCTGTCCGGGAGCTCGAACCAGTCCAGGAGCTGGATGACGCCGTGGAAGCCGGAGCCCACCTTGTTCAGAAGCACGATCTCCAGAGGCACACGGCTGCCGCTGGGCTGCGGGGGAACCACGCTGCCATCAGCGGGGCTCAGCTACCCTTGCCCGTGGCAAGCTCTGGTGTCCCCACCGGTGCTGGGCATCCCCCCGCCCAGGGGATGCTACGGCGTTTCCCTGCCCGCTCCCACCGGTCGTGGGCATCCCGGTGTCCTCCCGCCCACCCCCATCGGCGCTAGGCATTCCCCGGCCCGGGATGCCCCGCGTCCCCCGGTGACCCCACGCCCGCTCCCCCCGCGCTGTCCCGGTTTCCACCCTCCCGCGTCTCGG
>WEIU01012452.1:47325-85295 GCA_013389925.1 Aegithalos caudatus | reverse complement strand
GGTCCCGCTGCCCGCCCAGCCCCGGGATCGGGATCGGGACCGGGACCGGGACCGGGACCGGGACCCCCGCCCTAAGCACCGAGCGGAGCTGCTGCTGCTGCTTCGCTTCCCGATCCTGCCCGGGAACCGCAGCTGCCCCCGCTGCTCGGCCTCCCCCGGTGTCACCCCGCTGTTGCTCCATCACGGGCCAACCCGTGCCTGAACTTTTCCCCTTTCCAGTAAAAGTGGCCATGTGGCCGTTCCAGCTGGGGACTCTTGACTAACATCCTTTTTTTTTTTTGTAGTTGGTTTTTTTTTTTCCCCGTCTTCTTTTTTCCGCAGAAGTCGCTGGCTGAGATGCTTCCCCTAGTTCCAGAGATAAGATAAATAATTGACTGGATGGAGATCTCTGATTACTCACTCTATTAGCATTTGGAGCAAAGAACTCCAGCCACTGGGAGCTGAATTATTCCAGACAAAGCCCATCTGGGCTCCTGCTCCTAAGCAAGGCCGAGGAGTTCCTGGCATCCCACACATACTTGTGGGATGAATTGCTTGAAATCGAATGGGGTTTACTGGAAATGCTGGTGAGATCCTATCCCCTTTAGTGTTAAGAAAAAGGATTAAATGCAACCAAGATGCACCCCCGCCCCCAAAGTGGGGTTTGGAGCTGCGGCCCAGCCCTCGCGCCGGCCGGGAAGGACTCGCCACCACTGCTGCCGCTTTTAGATTTACCCAGAATGTGACACATCCTCTTTCAGGGCCTGAGACAACCAAAAACTGGAAAATCTATCTTCCGTTTTACCCAGAAAGTGACATTTTTATTTAGGGAAAAGTGTGGAGAATCTGACGCAGCGCCTCTTTTTTTTTTTTTTTTTAATATATAATTGTTAAAATATTTTTAACACATTGTTGTTGCAATTTGAGGTGATGCAAGCTGAGAGTGGGGCAGAGGGGCAGGCAGCGCCTTTCTCCTGCCTTATTCCCACCCGACGCCAGGGCATATTTGGGACAACTGGTTCTGCCAGTCGTGCTCAGCCGTGGGATGAGGTGACTTAGCATTTGGCCCCGAACTCATTATCAAATTCTTTGCCAGGATGATGAAAGGCACCGAAGGGGCTGCTCTGGAAACCTGTTGACAAACAGAGCTCGCCCGGAGCGGCCGGGCTTTCCCGGGGGCTACCTGTCCCTGACTCCTCGGGAGAAGCAGCTCTGCCCAAACCTGCTCATTAGCGTCGGAGGGAGCAGCGTGTCTTGCAACCGGGATGATCTGGGGCCAAAATCATCCTCGTGCGTAAACCTGCCCAGCTGCTCATTTACCCCGGGACTGAGTCAGCGGCCGTCTCTTCCTGCTGCTGTGCTGGGGTTGGGTCCCCTCTGGATTGGGGGAAATTGGGAGGCGAGGGGAGCTCCCTGCTCCATGCCCTGGCCACGTGGACCCGGGAGGCAGCCACGCTTCCCGGCCGTATCCATCTCTTTCCACATTAACCCATCCTGATGCATTCCTGTTCCCAAAATGACCCCAACCCAGGGCTAGGAGTCACCTTTTCCTCTCAGCCCGTTCCACACGCTCACCTTTCCCCTGCCAGCCCGGACAGGGACATCGGGATGTGTCAGACATTCAAACTAAAATGAAACAAACCCCATCCTGTTGCTCTCACCCACTTTGCTCTCATCCTTAGGGATCGCTTCTTTCCCCAGCCCTCTTCCCCTGGGATGAAAGCCGCCGAGGATGGTGAGTGCAGGAGAGCAGCCCACATCCACAAGTACACCTTGCCCTTGCATGGACGCGGGGATGTCCTGCGGGTGCTGCCCTGGCCAGGGCTACCCTATCCATGCCTGGAGCAGCCCCAGTTCTTGCCGTGAGCCCTCGGGAATCAGTTTGCAGCCCGGAGGAGACTCCGCTGGGCTTGTAAGGGGGAAAACCCCAACCAGGACCATGCCCGGGGAGAACCAGGACCCTGGGGTGGCATTTGGAGCTGATGGCAGGTCTGGGGGAGAGGAGCTCCCAGCAGACATCAAAAGATCAGTTCTGAGCCCTGCAAACAATCCCGGCAGCTTTCAGGCTCTTCAGCGGCATTCCAGTCTAACCGGGACTGCCTTGCATGATAATCAGGCTTAATTACTGCTTTATCGCTTGATTGCTGTGCTGGGCCCTTGGAGCTGCAGTGTTGCTTTCGCAGTTTACTTTTTGTATTTCCTCCCCCTCGCCTTCCCTGCCAGCACAATTAGCAAATAGGTGAAAACGGGGAGGGCCAGGGCGATACCCAGCGGGGAGAGAGAGGCGATTTGCTCCCCAGGAACGCCGGGGGGCGAGGGGTTACAATTCAGTTTTCCACTGATGTCCTGGAACAAAAACAGCAAGGTCAATGCCACGCCGGGAGCGCGGCCCCGTGTCAGCCCCACGAGCATCCCCCGGCGCAGGGGAGGATGCGGGGCCGGTAACGCCGTGACACAGAAGGGCTGTGGTTTTCCACCAGCAGCTTTGAGTCATTGCCTGACCTTGGCTGAGCCTGCCCCTGGCTCCCTCGGCTCGGGCTCGCTCGCCCGCGGAACCGGCTGGCCCAGGGCGTGGGGCGAAGCACGGCACCGACCTGCAGGTCCCCGGGGGAAGCCCGAAACCTTCCTCATCTCTTCCCGATGCTCTGACGGGCACCCGGCTCTCTCCACCTCCCCTGACAGAACCTGAGAAAAGGGATTTGAGGCATCTCAACAATGCCCACTCTCCCGTGAGGGGTGCACGAAGCCCTTTGCCCACTCAGGGCTTGTCCCAGACGTGGGAGCCCAGAGAGGGGAGAGGTGAGGAGAGTTGGGAAGGGAGGATGCTCCCACCTACACGCAGTGAGCAATCCCGAGCAGTCCTCGCCCAGGCAGTGCGTGCCAGGGACACCCCCAGTGTGTCATCACCTGCTCAAAGTCACCCCTACAGCCACAATAATGTGCTCTGGGGGTCTCACATTTGGAAATGCAATAAAATGTGTGTGCGTTCCTCAGTGTCTTGGCTGTGCAGGTGAGGGACATCCCTGCAGGATGAGACTGATCCCGGGGTCCACGGTGTCCCCCCAAGAGAGAGGAGGGCTGGAATCCCCTGGGTTTGGATCATGAGTTCTGGGAGCCAGTGCAGCCACAGGGCGCTGCTTGGGTGCTGCTTTCCCTCCTCTCCTCATCCTCAGGGACCCCCAGCCTCAGCTGGGACCACAAGGCAGAGGTGACAGCTTGGGACCCACAAGCCACATCCTGGGGCTGGAATCTCCCGAGCACAGGAGGAGAAAGGTCTTGGTTGGAGTGCTGCAGCTCCCCAAAACCCCTCTCAGTCCCAGAATTTTGGGTGCCAATTCCCACCAGCTTAGGGGAGTGACGGGACCTGAGAGCGGGGCAGGAGAGGCTGAGACCTATCCTGCTCCCCTGCAGGAGCAGCCGTGGGGATTTCTTAATAATTGTACAATTTTTTTTGTGTGTGTGTTGGCTTTTTCGCGGGCTTTTTGGGGCGAGGTGTGCGGGGAGGCGGCAGCATGGCTAATCTGCTTTGTGAATAGAGCCTCACGGGGGGCGGCGGAGGGGATCGGGGAGGTGGAAGGAGCCGCATATTTGGGATTCCATCATCTGGGTGGGCTCCTTCTCCCCAGACTCTCAGGATGTGGGAAATGGAAGATGAAAGGAGCTGCATTTCCAGGCTCTCGGGTTACAATGTCTAAAGCAGAAAAGGGTGGTTGGGGNAGCGGGGGGAGTGGGATGCTACAGGGAAACCTGGGTTGGGAAATGGCCCGAGTAGGTTGGGGCAGGGAAGGGGGCGGCTGGGGCCGAGCCGCTCGTGTTTCACATCACGTCAGGGCTGAGGAATTTCCTCTGCTCTGGGGGTGCCTCGCAGAGAAAAAGGGGGAGGCTTTAAGGTTAGCTGGGGATGAATAATAGCCAAGAGAGGGATTAGAAGTGTTACCCAGGGGCTGCTGTTTACAAGCAAACCCTCCTACGGAGAGCAGCAGGGGAAAGTGGGATGCATGGGGGTGATGGTGGGGATGCCATGTGCCACCCACATCCCTTCCCCGCGGGCACAGCGGGGCGATCACCCCCTGCCCCCCGAGAGATTTCCTCCCCAGCATCGGCGAGGTCCCAGCCCTGCACACGTGGCTGTCCTGGGGTGCTCAGCCTGGCGTCCCCAGGTGTCCTCCTGTGGCCCCAGGGGCTTTCCCACCCTTGTGTCACCCTGAGCTGCAGACACCCAGATCATGCCTGTGCACAGGCAGGAGGATCCAGAACAGGATTTGTGTCACCCTCTGGAGAAGGAACAGGGAAAAAGGGACCTAAGGAGTGGGGAGGGGGCACAGGGAGACAGCCTGGGGGCAGTGCCTGGGCGTGGGGCTTGTACCCTGCTGGGTGATGGGAGCAAACCCTGGACCTGGGCATTTCCTGGCATCATCCCACCACCTCCTGAGCTGGGGCCCAGGTTTTGTCCCAAAACACTTCACTTGCATTTCCCCTTTATTGTTCTGGGTGATGCAAGGTCAAGGTGGGGAGGAGTAAAGGGGACCACATTTCTCCTGGGTTATTCCATATCATCCTCCATCTCTCTTTGGACAACTGGGAAGGGATTGTTGCAAGGTGGATGTGCAGCCTCCAAGCTGGGCCCAGGGAAACTGCAGGATCCAACCTGGCTGCCCACCCTGGAATAATGGCAGAGACACTGAAATATGCTGTGAGCAGCCAGACTCCACTTCCAGGGAGTGTGTGCTAGGGACAGGCTGTTCTCCCTGATTTAGCCCAGGGAAACTGAGGCACAGGGAGTCCAGGAAGCCCCTGTGAGGCTGGAATGGGGAAATGGGCTTATCCCAGCCCATAAAGGGGATGAAAGGGCAAGGGGAAGAAGTGCTGGGATCAGCTGAGTGCTGTTTGGAGGAGGCTGAGCTGGTGCACCTGCTCTGTTGGCTACTCTGGTGAGACCTCGTGCCCAGGTGAGACCCCTGAATGTGCCTGGGGACTTGGACCTGGCCCAGTGACAGCACCAGGGACTGGCACCACTTGGGGACACAAAATACATCTCTGCCCAAGGCTGGGGTTGAGTGCAGCCCCACCTGCCCCGCTTAACAGGTTTCTTTCTGCAGAGCATTTGCACAAATAAGCATTTTTTAAAGGTTATAGAACAAGTGTTGGTGGCTAACTGTGGACAGGAGGGTGCTCAGCTCTCCTCTTCCCCCTCCACACTGCAAAACCCTGCCTATTCCCAGGTACATTCCTGGCATTGCTCCGTCCTGGAGTGCAGGGAGGGCCCTGACCCCCTGAGCATGGGAAAAATGCCTGTCTGCATGCGGGAAAGGAGGTGCAAATAGTGCGGGGTGAGGAGGTCAGCCGGGAAATCCCTTTCATGTTCTCCCGGGCCTTTGCCGACACGCGGCCCGAGAGCGCGTGGGGAGAGCGGGAAGGGGTTTTGTCTGCAGCTGGAAAAGAGGCGGCTCCCGGGAGGCTCCCGCAGGGATGGATGCTGGTGCCAGGCTGGAGGAGGCTGAATCGCCACGTGGGGTGGATGGCCAAGGATGGGCTGGCCAGGGATGGGTGATGGGTTTGGCTCTCGTCCCCTTGTGAGGCTCAGTGGTCACAGGTGAGGGCAGGGGGCAGAGGGGCACCCCCACACCCCATGTGCCCATGGCACACAGGTACCAGCTCTCGGTGCTGGTGGGTCAGCCCAGTCGGTGACACGGAGGTTCCTGGGTACAGGGCACTGTCCCAGTGTCACCCCAGAGAGCTCTGAGTGCCAGAGGGACTCGGCCTGGTGCTGTCCCATCCTGGAGAGAACCCAGTGGAAACCCACCCCATCTCCATGAGACCTGATTCTGCTGCAAAGGCCGGGCTTGACTCTGCACCTGGGCTGCTGCAGCAGGAAAAAATCTCCTGGCAGGAGCACAATAAAAGGCAAGCCTTGCCCTCCCTGTTTGGCAAAAACCTCCTGAGTGGAGGAGAAGGGGGAGTCCTTGAGGAGCCCGGGAGATTCGGGGCCATCCCGTCTCTGTCCCTCCTCTCTATCTCTGTATCCCACCTGCCCAATGCCAAACCTCTCCCTGCGGTTTGAGCTCTGCCATCTCCCTCCCAGCAGCTCCCCCCAGCCATCATCGTCACCGCTGTCACCTGCCCTTGTTGGCCAAAGGAGGAGTCGCGGCGCTGCCCAGCCCCTGCCTGCCGAGCCGGATCCAGTCTGGCTTCCAGGAATCGGGGCTGTGGCGGGCGGCTGCGGGTGACAGCTGCTGTCTCCAGTGGCATCCGCTCGTCCTGATGTGCTCGGGTCCCCGTGCACCCTTTTCCCAAAGCACCCACTGCTCTGTGGGACTCATCTCTCCCCAGGGGTTCCCACTGCCTTTCCCCAGCGTGGGACGAGGGCTTCTCGTGCCTGCACAAAGCAGATGGTAACACAGGGACTAACGAGATCAGAGATTAATCTGCACTTTGCTTCCAAATCTCATAATCATGTAATTATTCCCAGTATCGGGGAGGAGCAGGCTCCAGGCTCCTGCTTCCTCCTGGGCCACTTTGCATGGCAGGATGGTGTCAGGGGGTTGGATCCTGCCTCACTGCTGCTGCAGGGCACTGTTACTTTGGTGTGGGACTGCCCAGTGTCCTACTGGGTTATGGCCTCCAGTTCAGTGTCCAGTGGGAGGTTTTGGGGGAGGCCCAGGAGTGTGGGAGCAGCAGCAGCTCCCCATCACACCCCACATCCCTGTCCAGCCTTGCACTGGGGTTATCCACCTTGTGCCAGGGCTGCCCAGCAGCAAACACATCCCAGAGCACCTTTCCACACCCCTTGGCATGGCACAGGATCAAACCCAGCCCAGTGACTCCCAGTTCCTACCAGTAAGAGTTCCTGGGGTGGAACTGGGGTACTGCTGGCATGATGCTGCTCTGTACCCTGCACAGGAGTCGGGCAGCAGCAGCACAATCCATCTCTTGCTTTTGTGGGCGAGGAAACAGGGAAAATCCCCCATTTAGGGCAGCACACGTGGCCATTGACTCCAAATTCCTGGGTGGCTGGGGGCACGTCCCCATTATCAGCAGGCCCTGGCTGTTTGCTGGAAAAGGGCGGCAGCGGGGCTGGGTGACCCCACACTTCCTTCCTTTCCTGGAAGCCGCTCACACCGAGTGTGACGCCCGTGCTCTGATAACCAGCTGCTTTCACAACACGGGGCCAGCCTCACTCCCTGCTCTGTCACCATCCTTCCCGCCCAGCTTCCATCACCTGCCTTCCCTGCCTCAGTTTCCCCCCTTTCCAGAGGTGGGAACACAGCCCTGAGCGCTGCAAGAGTGAGGGTGTGGATGTGTTTCACTGCAGGGTGTAATGAAGTGTGTTGGGCCTCAGCCTCACTGTCCATCCATCCATCCATCCATCCATCCATGTAGTGAGGGCTGTGTTGAAAACTCCCTTTTGCAGCACTTGGACTGGAGGAATGAGGAGAATTCGGGCATCCTTCACTGCCTTGGGAGCACCCAGGAAAGGGCTCATGAGCTGTGCTGCACTTGTGGCCGTGCACTCTCTGGTCCCTCTGTTCCCTGGGGTGGAGGGAGGACCTCAGTGCAAGGTCAGAACAGGAGGGGGTTGGGGGTTCTTGGTCCCCTGTGCCCAGGGAGAGCAGCTCCTGTGTGCACCGAGGGGCTGAGAAATCACAGCTCCCTTGGAAGGGCAGGGTCAGGTGTACCTGGCGTGGTCCCCTCCCTGCATGGTGGCAGGTCCCTGCACGCCATGCAGGAGCCACTGCCACAGGGAGGGAGGGACAGGCTGAGGGGGAAACCGAGGCAGAGCTGGGGAATGCCATGACTTGCCTGAACCCTTCTGGAAAGGGACCCAGCAGCCCTGCCTGCTCCCTGGACACTGCTTTGCAGCTCTGGGGGCTGCGTGGTGCTAGCAGGGTTTGGATGTGGGCTCAGAAACCTGGCAGGGGCTGATGCTCAAATCCTCTCAAACCCCATTGGGATGCACTCTGCACTACCCTGTGCAGGGGAAAGGATCACCATCAGGGTTTGGGGTTCCAGGCCGGTGCAGAGCCAGGCTTGGCTCCCTGGCCCGTCCAAGGAGGAAGTTTGCAGGGTGGATTCCAGCGGGCAGGTAAACAGCAGCCAGATGGGACCCAGATACCTGCTCAGAGACACCCGCCAGGCTGGGTTTGCACAGCCTCGATGCTTATTTGCTCTGGGGAGGGCTTTTCCCTCAGTTGGACGTCAGCTGCAGGGCCAGGACGTCACCCAGCAGCCCCGCCGGGCTCCTCCGTCACGCTCCTGGCCAGGTGCCTGCATCCGGGGCGCTGCTGCTGCTCTGCTCCGAGTGTCCCTGACAGCCTCACCTCCCACAGCCACCACCTGCAGAGGCCCAGGGCTGCCCTGACATGGCCAAAAGGGCTGGGGGGCTTCAGGTGCTGGGCTGGGGGGCCCTGGCCTCACTGGGCCCCTTTGCAGGGGTGAGGGCATGCTGCTGACTCCCTCGGCTCAGACAGCAGAGGTGGCTGGTAGAGGGTGCCAGGCATGCCTTGGCACAGGTGCTGGAGCACCTCACACCCAGCCTGGTCTGCAGTGCCACCGGGATGCTCCTGGCCTCGGCTGCAAGTTCCTGTCTTGGCTCATCCAGCTTGCCCGGCTCACCCTTCTGCCACCACACCCAGCAGCCTTCCCTGCTCCCCGGGGAAACTGAGGCACAGGGATTGCAGGATTGAGGCAGGGACATGGAGTGAAGCTGCTGAGGGAAGCTCACCGAGCATCCCCCACCCATGGGAGTGCAGCAGCCTCCAGCCCGGGGTGCTGCTGTGTCACCCAGAGCCCCGGGGCTGCATCACTCCCAGCCAGTGGACATTGCTGGGCCATTTCTCCTCCCAGGTTTCCATCACTCTCCCATCACCTCCCCATCCCTGCAGGCCGAGGTGGAACAGCTCAGGGCCGCAGTGCCCACCGCAGCAACACCCGCATTTCCCTGCCCTTGGCGTGGTGATGAATAATGCAGAGCCCAGCCCCGAGGGTTCCTCGCTCCGAGGACAAGGACGAGCACCCGCGGGAGGCTGCTCCCTTTGCTGCCGGGGCACGGAGGGGAAATGCCGGGTCAGGACCCCGTCAGCGTGTGTTTACTGTGTCAGGAGAAGCCGTAAATTCACTTGGTTTAATTGAAAGCCGGTGCTGTGGGTTTGGCTTAATCCACCCTCCTCCTCCTCCTCCATTAGATAACGTCTCGCTGAAACCACTTTGCAAACTCACGGCATTCCTGCGTGCTGAGCTCCGGGCAGCGGCCACGGCCACGGCCACGGCCGGGCTCACGTGCCCCGGGGCCACTTGGCTGCCGCCAGCTCCGCTCCTCCGCACTCATCCTGCCCCGGACCCGGTCCCAGCTGCCGAGAACTGACCCACTCGTGACATGAAACGCGGGCGCCAACACGACAGGATGGCTGCTGGATGCAGAAAGATGCGGAATTGGAGCACCCTGAGGGAAGCCAGGAGCGGATTCAAAGGGCTCAAGTTGAAAAGATCAAAGGAATTTCTTTGGGTGGAGGGAAATCCAAGCAGTAGATGGGCTGGGATGTTCTGAAAAAGCTGGTGGGGAGAAGTAGTGGGAACCCTCTGGTCTCTGTTCATCAGAGGGGTCAGCATTGCTTCTCCTCACCCCAACAAAGGGAAACTGAGTCACGGAGTTGGGCAGTGCTCGGAGTCGGGGCTATTTGTGGGGAGCACGTTCCTCTTGGGGGTTCTGCAGAACTGGCAGAGAAGGAAGCGCCCAGGCCACAGAGAGGTCACTTTGCCAGCGCAGATACCGCCACGAGCTCTGTCCCCTGTCCCCATCCCCTGGCGGGGCCGCCGGGGGGACCCCTCTGCCTCCTTCCCCCGCAGCTGCGGGGCAGAGGAACCCCGGCATCTGGCGCGGGGGGGAATTTGCTTTGCCAGCGGAGTTCAGGCAGAGGCCAGAGGCGGCCAGAGCTGTCGGGGTGTCCTGCGGCCGCCGCTGACCTGCGAGGAATGCCGTGAGTCACCGGGAAAGCATCCCCACGCCGCCAGCCCCTCGCCGTGCCTCCCCCCGCCGGCACCTCGGCCTTTGGGGTACGCGGGACACCCCGTTACACCCCACAGAGGCACCCGGGGCACGGGCAGTGCCCACCCGAGGTGGGGAGGGACCCCGCTGCCATCCCGACCCTGCGGTCACCCCGGCACACGGGCAGGGACGGGGCGGGCGGGCGATCCGGGGAGGCCAGACATGAACTCAGCTTCTCCAAGAGGGAAGAGGTGACGTGATGCTGGGAGGTCACCCGGGGCCGGGACGCCGTCCCAGCCCAGAGCTCAGGGCTCTCCCTCCCTCTCGGCCACCTCCGTCCTCTCCGGCCAGCGGGAGATCCTCCGGAGGCGGCTCCTGCTCCGGTCCTTCCCCCAAGGAAGCCGGTGTTTTAGGCTTTATCAGCTCACCGCACATTGGTGCCCGGCGTTGGAGAGGAGTGAAAGGCTTTTCCCACTGGCGCCTTATCAGGGCGCTGAGCTTCTCGGACACCGCATTGTTTCTGGTCATGGCGCAAAATTAAAGAGGCAAACGGCATTTCGGGGAAGAATTGCAAATTCCTGGAAGATTTTCTGAGCGTGGCAGCTGCCCCTGGTGTGGGGCAGTGGGAGGTGGCAGGGGGCCAGGAGTGGGAATCCCAGGAGGGGACAAATCCCCGAGCATCCGCCCCTCTGTAGGTGAACACCCAGAGCCTGCCCAGCTGTGCCCTCACAGCCTCCACAGCTGGATCCATCCTAACGGGGAGGAACGTCCTGTGTTTGCAAAGCAGCCTCAGCCCCGGCTTCTCCGGGCACTGGGAGGATCCTGGAGGACCCTGGCTGCAGTGGGAGCTGAGCGAGGCACCAGCACCGGCCGCTTCCTCGACAGCAGCTGCTGCCTTTCAATAAAACACAGCGGGTTAGTGAAGGGACAAATGTGAGACAGGAGGAGCCTGGTGCCACCTCCTGCCTGTCCCCAGCACTAGGGCAGGACACGCAGGAGGTGACAGAAGGGATCAGCTGGGGGAAGAAGGATGGTGACCTCCAGGGAAACCTGTGGTATCCTAAAGGACATGTGGTCCCAGCAGCTGGAGCTCATCTCCCCTGCCTGGGGCATCTCTGGCCCCAAGGTGCCACCCCAGGGGCCACTTCAGCACCCATGGTGCCCCACACTGCTACTCATCCTCCCAGGCAGAGCAAAGACCTGATGCTCTTGTGACACCTAATGGCAGTTGCTGTTATCAGACCCAGCGCTCTCCCAGGATGGCTCACCTCGCCGTGGAGCTGCAGATCCAGGCATGCTCCATTCCCAGTCCAGGCTGGCACCCCTGGGCTGCCAGAGGGGTTTGGGACATGGAAATATCAGCCCTGGGAAAGACAAGCCCAGGAGTTGTTTTTCATCCCATTTCTTACAAAAAGGCTGGCTGTGACCTGCTGGGTGTCCTTTTGTCTCCTCCCAGGCACTTTTAAACCTGCTGACCACTTCCACCTCCCAATGGTGCATGCAGAGCCCAGAAGAACCAGGCAGGTGTAGAGACAGGAGCAGCTCCCACTGTTGCTCCTCAATCCTCTCCCAACATGAGGGGCAGGACCTGCCCACAACCCCAGCACCAGACATCAGAGAATCCACAC
This sequence comes from Aegithalos caudatus, assembly GCA_013389925.1. Taxonomy (NCBI): domain Eukaryota; kingdom Metazoa; phylum Chordata; class Aves; order Passeriformes; family Aegithalidae; genus Aegithalos; species Aegithalos caudatus. Next base: position 73,706 of record WEIU01012452.1, on the reverse strand, counting down.
CTAAACAGCACGTGGCAGTCCTGACTCCCCAAAACCTGCTGCTGGGGGCACACCCTGACGAATCCAACCCTGTCCCTGGTGAGGAGGATGTGTGCCCTCGGATCACAGCACCGAAACCTCGGGTCAGGGCTTGCCACAAGGTTGCATCACCGAGGTTGGAAAACTCCTGGATCCATCACCAAAGGGATCAAACTCTCTGAGTTACCCAGGACCACGAACCCCAGACCCTCCTGTGCTGAGTCCCATCCCTCACATTCTGTTTGCTTTGATCCTGCAGTGCTCCAGCCACTTCCCAAACCCTCATCCCAGCACAGCCCGGCCCCACAGCCCCCAGACCCTGCTGGGGCCATGGGGGCTGCAAGATTCCCTTCCCCTGATGGCAGAGCAGGACCCTGCCTCCAGACCCTGCTTGGTGCATCCACCCCAGCCCGGGGATTTGCATCCCAAGGGGCTGCAAGGTCCTTTTCCTCCCCTTCTGCTGAGTCAGGACCATGCTGGGTGCAGGACCCACTGAGTTTCTGGGAATTTAGGTACCACACCACACACCACGCTCACCACTACTTCTGTTCCTGGGAAGAGAGGTGACAGGGACATGAGCAGCACCCATGGGTGGCCGCAGACAGCACGATGGGCAGGATGGGGAAACTGAGGCACAGAGCAGCTACCTGGGCTGCCCAAGGTGTCATCACAGCTCTCTGAAGAAAATGCAGGTACTGAAGGAGCCAGCAAGCCCAGGAGTTGCCCCTGGAGCTGGGAAAGCATCTTCTGGACTGGATCAGACTCCAGAGGATGCAGCCCCGGAGCCTCCTCACTGCCCCCCCTGAATTTCCACCCACCTCCAGGCTATTTTTCCTTACTGAAGTGGCTCTTTGCAGAGCGGCTGGCAGAGGGGGGCACTGGCTTTAAGTGTATTTGATGGATAATTCCTCATTACTCTAATGCATTTGCAAGCTGGGATAATTGATGGATGTTTAACAGGATGCGTTTCCGACAGTCGGCTGGAGAAATGGACTCCCATTACTCCGCAAACGTTTCTTTTTACCATTGAACTCCTTTGTTTCAATTGATCCTCGCCTTTCCCATCACTTGCTGCTCATTAATAATCCCCAAAGCAGCTGCTCCCCCACTCCAGCTCCTCCCAACCTGCGATGCCGGAGGCTTTAGCAGGAGTTTGCAAGCAGATCTGGGCATTGCTGCAATTTTATAATAAACAAGATTTTTTCCTCCCCAAAGTGAGGTGAAAGCTGACCAGGAGTAGGGCAGGGCACGCCTGGGGTATCACCTGGCTCCATCAGAGCGATACAAGCTGCTAATCAGGGGCAATTTGGGGTGAACAGGGGGAGGTGGCCGGTCCCTGGGGCTGAGCCGAGCCCAAGGGAGAGGTCGCCCTTTGGGGCTGGTATCAGCCCAAGCCAGGCTTGGAGCTGAGCCCTGCTCTGCCTGCAGAGCTTTTATCTGCAGCTCCCTCTGCTCGGGAAGGGCAGCCAGGGCTTTATCGGCTCTGCCTGTCCCCTGAGCAGCTCCATTCCCACCCGGAGAGGGTCCCTGTGCCCCCACCCTGCAGAGCCACTCAGGGGGCTGAGATGCAGGGGAGCTCTCCCACTTGCCAGGAGCAGCTTGGCATTTATTTCCCCTGGAATCTCCTCGACATTGGCATGGCTGTGGCCAGCAGGGCTCCTTCCACTCCAGAGTTATCTCAGGCGTGGCTGTGGCCCTGCCCCAAAGCTGGGGGGCACTGAGACCCCTAAGTTCCAGGTTGCCAGGAGCCAGCAGTGCTGGGGGTACCAAGGAGCTTTTCCCCATGGTGCTGAACTGTTCCCACTCCCAATCCTGGTGTATCCCAAAGCAAGGCACTCCCTTGATTCTCCCCTGTACCCTCAGGTCAATGCTCCCACCTGTATCCCTGCTGCAGCCCCATCCTTGGCCATTCTCACCCTCAAATTTGGATTTGGAGCTCACCCTTCCCCTCCATTCCCCAGGAGACCTCCAGCCTTGCATGACCATCCCTCACACCTTCACTTCTCCATCCCAGTTCCTCCAGAGCTGCAGCCTCGTCTCCCTCACCCCTGACATCACTGGGGCAGGAGCTTGCACTGCTGCTCACACCACGTCCTTGCCATGATCTGAGCTGACCCTGCAGCATCATTTGTCCTTTTCCCATCCTCATCTTGCCCAGGATGAACCCCAAGAGCCTTGGCATGGGAGAAGAGCATCCACAGGCCTGGCTTAAGGCAGAATTTAAGAGGGAAAAAATGAAGAAAAGAGAAATAAACCTCAAAGTCCATAGAGAAGAAAAGAAGCTGGGGCTGCTCAGGGGTTACAGAGAACCCACAGCCCATGCCCACCACCCTCTATGGGATTAAGACCCTGAGAAGGGATGAGCTCCATGGGCAGAGGTGGATGAGAGCCCTCCTGCTGCAGACAAGGTGCTGGGCAGGTGGGGGACAGAGGGACAGCAGGGACTGGGATTTGTCATTGTCCCCATAAAGCACATCCCAGGCAGGTCCCTAAATCTGCACAAGTCCTGGGGATGCCCCCAGTGACTCTGTAGCTGCCCCACGATCACCCCTGCTCTGGCCTTGCCCATAATGGAGCATTTCTGAGTCAGGAAAAGCAAACCCTGGGCACACCTGGGGGGTCCCACAGAGCTGCCAAACACAGCTCTGATCCCCTTCTGACCTGCAGAGCTGCTCTTAAATCATCGCGGGAAGGCTGGTAAAAGCCTCAGTGCCTTCAAGCATGAAATACAAAGCACTCACCACCCCCTTTCAGCCTCTTCCCTGAGTGCCCGGCTCACCGCATGAAACCTTTTATATCCCCCCTCCCCGTTTTCCCCCATCAGCCCGGAGAGCGCCGGCGCGCCGCCAGCAGCACAATCCCAAATTGCTCCCTTTATTAGGGAAAAAAAAAAAAAAAAAAAAAAAAAAAAAAAAAAAAAAAAAAGGAAGGAAGAAAACGGGGGTTTCGATTTCCTTTCTCACCTCTGAAATGGCCGGGGGGGTGTTGAGGAGGAGGGGTGGGAAGCCAAAATCACCCCAACACTGACCCCAAACCCAAACACACCAAAGGGTTTGATTTTAACGGGAAGGGATGGGGAAGGCGCTTTGCAAGGAGGGAGGGTGTGACTGCAGATGAACGATGGGGATGTGCCGAGACCCCAGCGGCGGGATCAGAGCTGGTACCCGGCAGGCACGGCAGCAAGAGGGCCGAGGGGCCCCGGTGATGCTCCCCGGGCAGGGATTGGATGGGGATGCACGATCCCACTGCAGTCCCATGGGTGCCAAGGCTGCCTCAGGGTGGTGGCCGGCATCCTCCCTACCCCCCGGAGGTGGGGAGGGCTCCGTGGGGCGATGGCACGGCGGGCAGATGGGGCTGCGGGGCTGTCCCCGGGAGCCGGGGGAGGGTGCAGATGGCGCGGGGTGGGTCCTGTCACGCTGCCATCAATCAGCGCCGGCTCCTCCGAGCGCAGCAGCGTCTCCGGGGTGTAAATCAGACCTGAACAAGGCTGAGGGCTTCTCTGCAAGATGTGGCCTCGCTGTTGGCATTCGCTCCGGTGACAGCGTCGCGACGGGGAGACCTTGTGTCCCTGCCGGCCGGCAAAGGGCACGCGAGGACGTCTGCCAGAGGATGCTGAACGTGCCACCTCCTGCTGGAGGGGAAAACAGCCCAGAGGAGCATGAACGGCAGCTCCTGGCAGCCTGAAGTCCTCCTCAGCCGTGTTTCTCCTGTTTCCCACCCTCCCATGTCCTGCTGATGGACCCCCAGCCGAGCAGGGGTCTCCCCACCCGCCGGGTCCTGCTGGTGTTTGCAGGGGACAATAAGACACCCACGGACCCTGCACTGCACCCGCTCCCTTCCCAGACCAGGGATTGTCTGTGCAGCACCAGGACTGGCCCCCAAGCTGCCCCAAGGAGAGGCTGGCATGGGGACAGGGGTGTCCTGGCTGTCCAGAGGCTGTTTGGTCTCTGCAAGTGGCCTGTCACCTTGTCCCCATCCTGCCTGGGACAGCACAGGGCACGATTCTGGGAGGGTTCAATCCCCTCCTCCCCGTTTTCCTCAGCATCCTCTGGGTGTGGTGCAGCCCAAGGTTGCACAGCATCCTTCCCACGTGCTTTATTCTCCCTCCTAGTGCTGTAGGTTCCCAGCAAGGCTGGTGCTGCTGAATTGTTTCATCTCTTTCCAAAATTTCCCCCCCCCTGAAGCCAGCCCAGCCCTCAAACTGTGCCATGCAGGCATCCCCGTGCTGTGCTGTGCCTGGTCCGAGCGTTGCTGGCATTGCTGCTTCACCCGGAGTGCCACTCTGCCATCTGGGTTTGCTCTGCAGGTTTCACTTTCCTGCCCTGCTCCTTCTCTCATCTGTCCCAGGATTCTCCCATCCATCGCCCCCAGCTCCCTCCATCCAAAGCCGGGGCACGTTCCCTGCTCCCAACAAAAGCTGACTGGATTTGTTCCTTCCCTTCAGCGGGGGGAGAGCGGGCGAGCTCCCTGCCTGCCTCATGTGAGCATCTTTCATCCCTGCAACGAACGTGCTCATATTTAAGGAGTAATTACTGCGTGACTCAGCCGTTTTGGCAAACACCCGATGGCTCCGTCCCCGTGCGCTCCCGTTCCTCCTGCCGCTCCCCCGCTTCCCCCCCCAGCCCTGCGGATGCGAGCTCAGGGCATCCCCAGCGGCAGCAGCAGCTTTTTGGGGCAGCAGGGTGGGGGATGCGGAGCATCGTGTCCCTTGTGAGACGTTCAGCCCCTGGGGACAGCGATGCTGTGCGAGGGGCTGTGGTCCAGCATCCACCCGGCACATCCCGGGTTGGGGCTGCCAGCGAGCGCCCGGGAGCAGGGGAGGGCTGGGCGGCTGCGATTATTCAATCTGGAGCAACCCTGACCTGCTGACAAAGGCAAAGTTATTTTTAAAAAACAACCACTCAGCGAAATTCGCCTCCGCCGCTCGTCCTGCTGCTGCTGCCCGCCGCCGGGGAGAGATCCGACCCGGGAAACGGGATGCTCTGGGATGCCTGCAACGGGGTAGGAGCGTGGGTCCTGCTCCACACCCTCCCGGCTCTGTCCCGCTGGATTTTTGGGCTGACAAATCTTCCACAGAGCCACGGGAGCATGGCAAGCTGCTTCCCAGCGCTATTTCCAGCCCCACGTGCATGGAGAGGCCAGGACACCCCGCATGCACCCCCCGGGGCTGCCCAAAGCAGCTCCCTGCTCCCTCCACAAGCAGCAGAATGGATTCTGAATGATCCAGGGACATTTTTTTTGTCAGGATGGTGCTCACTGCAGAGATGGGAGCAGCGTGGCAGTGCAATCGCCGGGTCCGTGCCCTTGTGCAGGGTGGGGGCGTGGGGCTGCCCCATCCTCGCTGCCCCCTGCCCAGTCTGTGGGTCAGGAGCAGCCTGGGACTCGGCCCTCTCCATGCCAAAGCTGGCTGGCATCGGGAAGAGATGCAGCCAGAGGAGAGCTTGGTGTTTGCAAGGGAAGAGCTGGACCTGCTCCAGATTTCCAGGGTGAGAAAATCGCCCCAAGTCACGCTCCAGCTCCAAACAAATGCTCGGCTCCAGGGGCCGGCGATGATTCACCCGGATGAGACCTCACTGCTCCCACCTTGCAGCCGCCCCCTTTCCATCTGAGAACACTCAGGGAGGGTTAATTCCCAATTAAGGGGGGGATGGCTCCAAGATTGCCTGGCTGTTGCCCAAGGCGGTGATCCCAGCCCCACTCGCCTTCTCTCCCCCGAGGTGGCCGCGCTGCCCGGGAGCCCTCCTTCCCTTTTATTGCCACGAGGTGAATTAATACCCATTTCCTGAAGCTTTTATGGTTTCCTCCCAAATGGCTCTTACATCAGGGGCATATTGGGTTACAGCAAATACCAGCAGCAAGGAACGACCCCAGGCTTTGCTGTTCCTAAATCCTCCGATGCATTTGGGGACCACCAACCTCCGGCCCCTCTCCCCCGAGCCACTCCCTTCCCCCAGAGCCGGGTGGATGCTCCCAGCAGCAAATGACTCCCTTGAGACGTTGGGAAACAAGGAGGACTCTTGTGAAGCTCTGCAGGAGGAGCACAGGGCTGGCTGAGCCCCTGGGGGTGGGGATTTGGGGGTGGCCCCTGGTTTCGGGCTGGTTTCGGGGTGCCTGGTGTGGCTGCTGAGGCTCCTGTCTCCGTCTCGCTCGGAGCGCACGCACACCTCTTGGGCTGGTTACTGTAGAAACGAAATTAGCACGGGGAGGGAATGCAATCCCAGAGCTAATTAAGGTAATTACAGCTTCACACCAGCTGCTCACGAGGTCCAAGGACCTTCTGTAACTTGTGGAGGGGATCAGGCGCTCCGGGGGACTTTGAATTCTAATTCCCGGAGACCACGCGGCTTCCGTGGTGGCACTTGTGTCACTTGCCAGTGTGACATTGAGCTGGGGGGATGCACGGTGCCAGATGTGCCTCCCAGATGTGCTGGCCCCATTGCAGCAGTGTTTTGCAGGCTGTGATTGGGGCCTGGGGTGTGTTTGAGGTCCCTGAGGAGCTGCTTTGGAAGGGGGGTCAGTGCTGGGGGGCTGCAGAAGAATCTCTGTGAGCCCAGGGCATCCTGCTGGAGGTTGTACTTTACACACGTGTCACTTTGGCTCCTCGGCTGGGGCCATGCTGACCTGGCAGGGAGGGAAACTAGAGCTGGCTTGGGGTCCCTCTCCATCCCATGGGGACTGGCTGGCTGGGGCCAAAGGCTGCAGGATGGGTGCAGGCAGCAGGGAGGTGGCAGAACCTGGAACTGGTGGGTGTCAGGGGTGTTTGCGTGGGGTGCTGGAAAATGAGATTTCTGCTCCAGGCTTGGATGAGCCCACTGAACCAGCCAGGGTGAATGACCCTGGGGTGGGACACAGGATCAGCCTGGGGGGCAGGAGCATCCCCAGACCTCCCCCAGCCTCCTCACAGCTGGCCAAACGTTACCACCTAGCGGGTGCCTTCCCTAAGGACTTTTGGAGCTGATTCCTGGCACTGGCCGAGACAGAAGCTGGGAGAACGTGGCCAAAACGCGTTTGTGCCATGGCCAAAAGTGCCTGGTGGCCCTGCCACGGCGAGGGGCTGGCACTGGGGGGCTCAACTGCCCGGGGCTGGCACAGGGGGGCTCGGCTGCCCAGGGGTGGCACAAGGGGGCTTGGCTGCCCGGAGGTGGCACAGGGGGGCTCGGCTGCCCGGGAGCTGGCACAGGGGGGGCTCGGCTGCCCGGGGCTGGCGAGGGGCCAGCGCTGGGGACAGAAGCGCCGGTGCCGCGGTTTGTCAGCAGCAGCAGCGCCGGGAGCGGGCGGTGATTCACCGCTTCCCAGCAGCTGATATTTATTACTCAGCCTCGCCACGGGGCCGACATGAAATGTGGTACAGGGAGGGGGAACGAACACGGAGCAGGGGGCGGCAGCGTCGCCCGTGAAACCTGATGGGTTTCCCCATCCTCCCCCTCCCGCCGCTCTCTCCGCCTGGTGGATTTTGATGGAGGGAAATAAACGCTCACAAAAATCACTCTCTCTCTCCCGGCTTGTCCCCGTTTGCCCTGCGCCTTGGCAGCTCCGCCGAGGTGGGCTGGGACGTGGCGGGAGTGGGAGTGAGGAGGGAGGGACGGCAGGAAGGGGCTCCCCTGGGATGCTTGGCCCCAGGAAATGGCCGGACGTTAACTGGGGCCCTCCTTCTGAATGGGACCCTCCTCCTGCAGCCTGCTCTGTTGCTTTGGAGAAAGCCAGTCACGACATGGAACTGCCCGAGGTAGGCGGGCATGAGACCTGCCCAGGTCGGTCCCTGGATGGGAGGCAGGAATGGGGTCCCTTGGGATGGAGATGTGGGAGACAAGGGGACAGATCCTCGAGCTGGTCCCCAGAGCTCATCCAGCACCCTGAGGAGGGTGGTGTGGGGAGAGTGGGGCAGTTTTGGATCTGATGGAGGGAGATGGATCCACGACAGCAGGATGGATCCACGGCAGCAGGATGGATCCACACAGCAGGATGGATCCACGGCAGCAGGATGGATCCACACAGCAGGATGGATCCACACAGCAGGATGGATCCACACAGCAGGATGGATCCATGGCAGCAGGATGGATCCACACAGCAGGATGGATCCACACAGCAGGATGGATCCACACAGCAGGATGGATCCATGGCAGCAGGATGGATCCACACAGCAGGATGGATCCACACAGCAGGATGGATCCACACAGCAGGATGGATCCATGGCAGCAGGATGGATCCACACAGCAGGATGGATCCACACAGCAGGATGGATCCACACAGCAGGATGGATCCATGGCAGCAGGATGGATCCACACAGCAGGATGGATCCACACAGCAGGATGGATCCACACAGCAGGATGGATCCATGGCAGCAGGATGGATCCACACAGCAGGATGGATCCACACAGCAGGATGGATCCACACAGCAGGATGGATCCATGGCAGCAGGATGGATCCACACAGCAGGATGGATCCACACAGCAGGATGGATCCACACAGCAGGATGGATCCATGGCAGCAGGATGGATCCACACAGCAGGATGGATCCACACAGCAGGATGGATCCACACAGCAGGATGGATCCATGGCAGCAGGATGGATCCACACAGCAGGATGGATCCACACAGCAGGATGGATCCACACAGCAGGATGGATCCATGGCAGCAGGATGGATCCACACAGCAGGATGGATCCACACAGCAGGATGGATCCACACAGCAGGATGGATCCATGGCAGCAGGATGGATCCACGGCAGCAGGATGGATCCACACAGCAGGATGGATCCATGGCAGCAGGATGGATCCACACAGCAGGATGGATCCACACAGCAGGATGGATCCACACAGCAGGATGGATCCATGGCAGCAGGATGGATCCACACAGCAGGATGGATCCACGGCAGCAGGATGGATCCATGGCAGCAGGATGGATCCATGGCAGCAGGATGGATCCACGCAGCAGGATGGATCCACACAGCAGGATGGATCCACACAGCAGAGTGGATCTGGTGCAAAGCAAAGGAGCCAAAGCAGGATGATGCAGCTGCTGCAAGGGGACAGATCCAGCACAGAGGGATGGATCGGCTGCTGGCCCTGGTTCTGCTGCAGGGGATGGAGCTGCTGCAAAGGGACCTGATGCAGAGGGATGTGACTCAGTGACACGAGTGCAGGGCTTTGTGTGTCTCCCCGCCAGCCCTGCCATCAGCCAGGGCTGATCCCCTCTCCCGCCCCAGCAAACGGCTCCATCACCTCCCCTCGCCTCCCAGCAGAGCCCCACCTGTGCCTCAGTTTCCCCGTGCAGCCAAGGGGCAGAGGCTGCTCCGTCCCGTTCCCTGTGTGCCTCCACGTGTCCATCCGCCCCTCCAGCGGCACGGCGAGGACGGGGCTCCCACCTCCTCCCGCAGGAACAGGGAAGGGCCGGTGTGAGCTTCCCCCGGGTTATTTATCACCAGCTCCGAGTGCCGGTGTGCGGCGGCATCTCCCGGGGATATTTTTAGCCCGCTGCAGGGAATCACGGCAGCAGGGGGTCGGGAGCAGCAGCAGGGAGGGAGGGATGGAGAGGTGCCGCAGCACAAAGCCCTGCCAGCATTCCTGCTCCAAAAACCCTTTCCAGAGAGGAACCCCGCTCCAGGATGACTGCGGGGTCACTCCCGGGCATTGTCGCATCCCTTCGTGTCCTGCTGGGACCCGAGGGAGCAGGTCCCTGTGACACCCAAAAAGCGGGGGCTGCAGGCTGGGCTGGGGCACGCAGCGAGGAGCCGAGGGCGGCTGCAGCACAGGAGCTGTGCAGGCTGCCGCTGTCTGCCCGAGACAGGGAGACATTAGAGAGCAGCGCTGTCTGCATCCCTAATCGGCCTCGCTCCGCCGCTGCCGCCCGCCCGCTGCCCCTCCCAGCGCTGNCAGGGACCCCGGGAGAGCCGGGCCAGGGATGCCGGGAGAGCCGGGCCAGGGATCCCATGGGCTCCATCCCTGTGGTGGGTGCTGCTGCCTGCACCCTGTCCCCATGGGTGGGTGCTCTCAGCACCTGTGTGGCACTGCCACACACACGTGTGTGCACATGAACACACACAACACACGTGTGTGCACATGTACACACACAACACACGTGTGTGCACATGAACACACACAACACACGTGTGTGCACATGAACACACACAACACACACCTGTGTGCACATGTACACACACAACACACATGTGTGCACATGTACATACAGAACACACACATGTGCACATGTACATACACAACACGTGTGTGCACACATGTACACACAAAACACACACCTGTGTGCACATGTACACACACAACACACACGTGTGCATCTCTGACAGGGAAAGGGCACCCACTGGGAGCTCTGGGCTTGCCCACCCAGGCCTTGCTGAGCAGGGAGGGACCCCTTGTGCCAGCCCCCCCAAAACGTTCTGTATTTTTATTCTCCTGTGACCCTCTTAGCTCCAGTGCCAACAACGTTCCCCATTTCCCACACCCCAAAGCCCATTACAGCCTTCAGCAGCTGCAGAGCACCCTGGGGCTGCTTCCCAGACACCCCAGGACCTGGGCACATGAGGATCTGGGCATGCAGGACCAGGGCTGGGCACCCCGGGGTGCAGAGCAGGATTCCCAGGACCAGGGACAGACACCCTGGGGACAGGGACAGACAGACACTCCGCCCCGGCAGCGCCAGCGGGGCACGGGGCTGATGTGTGAGGCACCGCCCTCGTGTTCCAGGCAGTTTCCCAGTTTATTTTCTCCCCTATTAGATTCCAGCTGGCAGGATGGTTCCTATAAATATACATAAGGGCTCATTTACATGACGGTTTATTCGGGAGCAAATTCCACAGCTGCCTGGCAGACGCTCACTCGTTGCAGTGGGTGAGAGCTGTGCCCGAAACCAGCCCTGCCTCAGTTTCCCCATCTGCAGCCCAGGCGACAGGGAATGGTTTTCCCCACATTTTTGACAATCCGTTCCTGGAAAACCCAGGGTGTTATTATCAAGGCTATTTATAGCCTGGTAATTGTGTTATTAATATGATTATTTGCCGTCTGGCAATGGATAATTGCCCTGGGTGGGGACGACAACAGCGTGTGTGAGGTGCTGCGTGGGGACAGTGTCAGACCCAACCTGAGTGGAAAACTCACCCCAAAACCCCAGGAGGGCACTGGGATGGTGCTGGGATGTGCCAGGAGGGTGCTGAGCTCCCAGAACCAGGGGCTCAGGCCAGGTGAGGGGCTTTGGTGTCTGTGCCCCAGAGCTGGAGTCCGGCTCTCGTTTCGATCATGATGATTAGCTGAGTCACAGCTGGGGTGCTGCTAATTAAATGTATTTCTTAATTAACAAGATCACAGAGAAGGCCTGCCAGCCCGGCTTGGCTTTCAATCACGGCTGACAGAGGCAGCTGCGGCCACGGGGCACGGCGGGCCCGAGGTGTGGCGAGCATCCCAGGGCTGGGGGCTGCCCCGCTGCTCCTCCCGCTCCTCCCGCCAGCAGCAGGAGGGTGAGGATGAGGAGGGATCGCGGCCAGCATCACCCAGCCCCTGTCTGTCCCACCCAGGGATGCAGTGCAGGGTTGGGCACCCCCTGCTCCTGCCCTGTGACTCAGGGCTGCTTCATCCCTCCCTGCCACCTGAGCCCTGACCGAGCCTGGCTATTAATTAATATTAATAACACCCCCCTGCAGCTGCTATTCACTGACCTCAAAGCACAACCTGAAGTAACCCCCGTGCAGCTCCCCGATGGGGAAATCTCCACTCCCCACCGGATGGGGAAACTGAGGCATGGGAACTGGGGCAGGAACCGTGCCAGAAGCTTTCCCTGCTCACCCACAGAGCCTGGGAGATGGGGAAGCAAAACCCCAGGGACTCCCCCCATCCCCACGGCGACTCGTGGATGGGTGAGCCAGAGTGAGTGGAGAGGGTTTTCCTAGCTGGAAAAAAAAAANGTGTTCCATCTGCAAAAAAAAAAAAAAAAAAAAAAAAAAAAAAAGGACAATAAATAACTAAATAAAGAAATAAATAGCTAAATAAAGAAATAAATAGCTAAATAAAGAAATAAATAACTAAATAAAGAAATAAATAAGCGCATTGCGCCCCCCCATGCTGAGCTCTGCCCCACGGCAAGGGGCTGCATCTCCCTGGGAAGTGGAGGCTGAGCTCCCCGAGCGGATTTCGGAGGGCGGGAGTCGGAGCTGGGGCTTCTCCCGGTTTTTGGCAGTCTGGTCATGTCCTGCCGGCACAGCAGCGCCACTGAGTCACGTTCCAGCGGCAGCAGTGACTCACGGCCACCCCAGCCTCCCGGGGAGCAGCCGGCACATTGCAGAGATTCCTGGATGGAGGAAGGAAAATAAAATTAAATAATAACAACTACCAGCTTCCCCCCCCCGACATCCTCCTCCTCCACCTCCGCCCCTTCTTCCTTCCCCCAAGCTCCTGCAACACAGGCGCAAACAGCAAATTCCTGCGCCACCGGGAAACACCTCCCGCCTCGCCAGACGCCGGGATGCACGACCTGCTCCCCCACTGCACGAAATGTCCTTTGCGGGGGCCACCGAAAAGCAGGTGGAAGCTTCCCCCCCCGAAATGCTGCCCCAAACACGGGGACACCCCCACAGCGAGCTCCTGCCCCGGCATTGCCAAAACGGGGAGCAGCTGGGAGGATGCTGGGATCCCCCTCCTGATCGGAGCTGCTCCCTGAGGGATTTGGGGGGATGAAGAGCAGGGTGGGGTACCCCAGGCCTAAGGTTACACAATCCTGGCTGTGGGTTTTGCTCTGTTTCTTTTTTTGGGGGGGATATCACAAATATTTAAAATCATTTAGCATCGTCTCACATCCTTAAATCCCCGCACACGGAGGGGGTGTCCCAGACTCAGGGAATCCCGCAGCCCTGGCACAGCGGGGAGCGATGCCCAGGGGCGGGGATCTGCTCTGGCTGCCTCCGAACTCCATTTATTTGTTATTTAAAGCGCCTGGAGGGAGCAGTGGGAGCCCCGGTGGGCTGCAGAGGCTGCACGGTGGGAGAGGCTGAGCTGCTGCAGCTCCGGCACCGCGGCGAGAGCTGCCCAAAATCCCTGAGAGAGGGGAAAATGCCCCAAATCCCTCAGAGATGGGGAAATGTCCAAAATCCCTCAGAGAGGGGGAAATGCCCAAAATCCCTCAGCAAGGGGAAAATGCCCAAAATCCCTCAGCGAGGGGGGAGCTGCCCCAGTGCCCCACAGTGAGAGGTGTGCTACCCAAAATCTCCCAGGAAGGGATGTGCTGCCCCAAGAGCCCCACGGGAAGGGTTGCCCTGTCCAGTGTTCCACAGTGAGGGATGTGCTGTCCCCAAGCAGGGACTCTGTGGGTCACAGCCCCTCCAGGACACATCTGTGGCACTCAACACCTGCAAGCAAGAACCCCCACTGTGTGGGGCTGGCCCCTATGGAGCCCAGCAGCCATACAAGCAAAGCCCAGGGGTTATAGAGCAAAACCTGCTGCCCCAGCAGAGCAGACCCCTAAAGAACAGTCCCCAGAGAGCACAAAACCCCGAGCCATGTTGTGCAGAGGGCCCTGCAATTAGTGAGCAAGAGAACATGCCCAGTGGAACAGTCCCCAAAGAGGGGGAGTGCCAGCCATGTAGAGCCTGTCCCTATGGACTGAGAGCCCAGAGCCCACAGAGCAGCTCCCAGAGCAGCCCTGCAGGCTGGGGCTGTGCAGTTCCATGGGCCCACATGGCTCCCATCCCACCCCACAGCTGGAGGGGCACCAGCCCAGGCCCCTTTCTGGGCATCAGGAGGAGATTGCACAGCACAGAGCCTTGCAAGGGGCAACCACAGCTGTGCCCCTGCCAGCCCCCTCTGCTCCCTCGTGCCCTTGAACCTCTCCACGTGCCCTCCTGCAGGGTTTGGGATGAGCAGTGGAGCAGTGGAGCCTCTGCAAGGCAGCAGCTGCAGGGATCCACGTTCCCCCGGGCCCGGGCTGGGTGCTCTCTGTGCTGGGTGTCCCGGCCCCAGCACAGGCACTGCGGGTTTCACAGCGTATTTTGGTCAGTGCTTACGAGAAGAGGCGTGGGGGGGGCCCGCGGGGGGGATGCCAGTAAATGGCCTGTGAGCCTTCCCCATTCTGGAGAATAGGAAACTGCGACTTCTGCATGGGGGTTTCACTTTCTGTGCTGGAGGCAAGAGGCCAAACTGCTCTGCTTGATCACTGCTGTGACACTGCCCGGAGACTGAGACAGGACGGGCAGAGAAAATTCATCAGTGCACGTGTAAAAAATATATTCTTAATTTATTATTTTTCTTTAGGAAAGCAGAGTTGGGGAATCATGCAAACCCCTTAAAGTTCAGTCTCCCACCCTCTTGTTTCAGGATGCTCAGGGCAGTGATGCTCTCCCTGTCTTTGAGGGTGGCACGATGCCAAAGGCACGGCAGTGACCTGCCCTAGTGCCCTGCCACCCCCTCCATCCCTGGGCCACCCCTCCTCTGTGGCAGCCCCCTTCCCGAGGCACCCGTGGGTGCTGCAGTGGGGCAGTGGTCCCGAGGGTGCTGGGAGTTAGGAGGGAGGAGAGCAAGAGCTGGTAAAAATAGCCGCAGGTGCCCTCTGCCCCGGGAGCGATTCCTCACTGGGTAAACAGGAAATCTATTCTTAGGCCATTCACGAGCCCAGGGCTGAGGGCAGCTCCTGCTCCGGGCTTGTTTTGTTCCTCGCTGACACAGAGGTGACGCCGAGGTGGAAGGGCCACCACGCAGAACCTTCCAGCCCCGCGGGCTTCCCCTTGCTCGCTCTTTCCTGCCAGCAGCACCCCGGCTTTTCCAGGGCTGCTGGGGTTTCCCCTTCCCACGGGGTGATGGTGGGAGGTGAGGGCGGTTTGGGGGTGTCTCTGGAGAGCCCTGTTTGTGCTGTTTGCATCTGGGCTCAGCCCCGAGCTCGCTGGCATCCTGAGAGGCAATTGCTTTGGCAGAGCTCTCACCCTGACATCCAGCTCCTCTCCCCCTTCCTTGATGGGATCTCTTAGGTTGGAGGAGATAAAGCCACCACGGTTTCCCCTTTCCCAGGATGAGCTGAGTTGAGTAGACTGAGGAAGGACACTGCTCACAGCTTTTTCACGTCTCCCCAAAGCCCCCCAGAGTGGTGACAGCCGTGGTTCATCTTTCCCCCCCTCACCGTCCTTTCCTCTGGTGTTGCTCCTATTTGCAGCACCCTGCTCCACCTCCCTTCCCAGTTTGCAGGGATGTGTTCAGCCTGTGACACCCCTGGGCTCTGGCCAAGGCTGCTGGAGCTGGAGCATGGCCCTGCCTGCCAGGGATCGTGGGCTCCTCCAGCTCTGTGCACGAGACCCCTGGCAGGCTCAGAAGTGGCAGCTTCTGCCTGGGCAATATTTTTGGGGAGCTAAAGAGGATGCAAAGAGGAAAGTGTGGGGCTGCAGCCTAAAGCACTGACTGAAATGAACAGGGATGCTCCTCATGCTGATGATCATCAGGGAGATCCCCTGTGTCTCCCCAGAATCACAGCAGGACCTGTGTGGACACAACCTTGTCCGAGAGTGTTCTCCCCCAGGAAACTTGTAACCTGTAACTGAGGGAGGTACAAGTGCAGGGAAAGTCTGGGCTGGGCAGGAGTGTGGGCTGGCTCAGTAAGGCATGTGAGGGCTGTCTGTGGTTAAGGGCTATCCCCGCACCACAGGACTGCAATGTGAGGCCAGGGGTGGTGACAAGCTGGAAAAGGGACATCCCCAATCCACAGCACTGAGCTCCCTGGGCTGTGAGGCTGAATCCCTGACACATTTGTGCTATATACGGCCACGGGGCCAGTCCCAGGGGTTTCCCTGGCAAGCACAGGCCCAACAAAGGCGGTGGGGAGCGCAGGGCTCGCGGGTGGCTTCATCCCGGCGCTCCCGGCCCGCGCTCCCCGCGCTCGGAGCAGGGGAGCAGGGACGGGGCCGTGCTGCCCTCGCGTGGCCGCGGCCGGGACTGCACCGCTCCCCAAATCCCCGCTGCCGCCACCCCCAGCGAGGAGCGAGGGAAAGGGGATCCAGCTTGTCCCTGCCGTGGCAAACGTGGCCTCATCTTGCCTCTATCACGATGGAAAACCAGGGTGCAGAGATGACGGGGGTCTGCCCAAAGCCCAAAGTGAGAGCAGGCAGCGCGGGGGTGGGAATGGCCTCATTCTGCTTCATCGCAGGGGTCTGCATCCTCCTCCTCCTCCTCTGGGTGTGTGATCCCCGCGGCAGAGCGCGCCATGGCCTTCATCCAGCGTTGTTTCAGCTCCTCGGTGTCGGCCACGAAGGTGAACACCTGCCGGGACTGCGCCAGCTGGAAGAGGTGCCGGGACTCGCTCTGGGGCACGTCCCGCACCTGGTAGCCCAGCAGGGGGATGGAGGTATGGGCTCGGACGTCCTGCCAAGAGAGACAGCGGTGGGAGGCAGGGGTGGGCACAGCGGCATGTCCCTTGGGCACAGCGGGATGTCCCTTGGGCACACAGCGGGATGTCCCTTGGGCACACAGCGGGATGTCTCCTGAGCACACAGCGGGATGTCCCTTGGGCACACAGCGGGATGTCCCCTGGGCACACAGCGGGATGTCCCCTGGGCACACATCGGGATGTCCCCTGGGCACACAGCGGGATGTCCCCTGGGCACACATCGGGATGTCCCCTGGGCACAGCGGGATGTCCCCTGGGCACAGCGGGATGTCCCCTGGGCACACAGCGGGATGTCCCTTGGGCACACAGCGGGATGTCCCCTGGGCACAGCGGGATGTCCCCTGGGCACAGCGGGATGTCCCCTGCGGGTGGATCCGAGCTAAGCCTCACCTGAGGGGCTGCATAGATGTAGAGCACCAGGGGATCGTCCTGGGGGATCACGAACCAGCCCCGCGTGCCCCCCTTGCCGTTCTTATCCAGCAGCTGCAGGGAACTGCAGAGCAAACTCCTGCTTGATACCTCTGCAGCTCCTTTCTGCCAAAAAAAAATCAACAAATCCCTCGATACCCAGTGCAGATAGCAGAAAGAGCACTGAGCTGAGATAATTTCCTGGGGAATTCCAGAAACCTCCCCAAAGCAGGGGCAGCTGCGGGGCTGTCCTGGCTATGAGGGTGCTGCTGACATCCTGTGGTGAAGGGAGCCCGGGATGCTCGGTCCCAAGGCTTGGAGCACGAGGGAGGGAGATCAACACCTGCACCTCCTGAGCTCTGTGGGATGACTCCCACCCCTCCCGCTGCGGCAGCAGGGCCAGGCTGGGACAGCGAGGCTGGGGACCAGGGTGGGTGGCAGTGCTCAGAGGCAGAGCCGGGCGGAGCTCACCTCCAGGATCCCTTTGTGCTTCCCCTCGCGGTCCTCCAGCACCGTGTGGCCGGTCAGGAAGATGAAACACTCCTGGCAGACGCGGTTCGGGCGGTTCCCATCGTACTGCAGCTCGGCCTTGTAGTCGGAGCAGCGAGCACAGACCACCTGCAGCCACCGGACAGCGACACTGGTGACACTGGGGCAGGGCTAGGGGGAACCAGGGACAGCTCCGGGAGGAGCTGAGGGGCAGGAGCAGCCCTGAGCCTAGGAAAAGGGAGGAAGGGAGGGAGGGAGGAAGGGAGGGAGGGGGGCACGGGAGCTCACATATCCACAGGCTCGGCAGTGGTGCCTCCGCCGGGTGATGGCGTTGAAGGGCTCCTTGCAGCGCATGCACATGGTCACAAGGTTGTCCCGCACCCACTGCGGGGCTCGGCGGCCCAGCTCCTCTGTCTGGGGTGAGGGACCATAGTCTGGGTGCTCCCAGATCCTCTGTCCTCACCCCTTCCCCGCCTCAGCCTCCCCTCAGGTCAGTTTAGTTGGGAAACTGAGGCACAGCAAGGTGTGTTCTCCCGAGCTGGAGGCAGGTGGAGCACAGGGAGAGCAGCAGGGTTACCTTCAGTGCAGGGGTGTCTGTCTCCAGTCCATGGACTGCTGTCTTAAAAGTCTCATTCCTCTTCTCCTTCTTGTCAATGGCATCTTGGAAGGCCTAGAGGGGAAGGCAGGGCTGGAGGGGCACTGGGGGTGCCCTGACCCAGGACACCCAGCTGGGATGGAGGGGCTGTGCCCTCTCCCAGCACTCAGTGGTACCTTGATCCAGGCATCCATCTCCTCCTCAGACCTGAGTACAAAAAGGAGGTGGATGAGCCATTATCCCTCCTCCCCGAGGGTCTCCATGCATTCGCCCCTCCCCTCACCTGGCTTGGAGCTCCAGTGTCCGCTGCTTTGCCGAGACCAGGAAGGTGTGAGGGAACTCTGTGTCCTTCAGCTCCCGCACCTGTGGGACACCAGAGAGGGGATGTGGAGCTGAACCCACTTCCAGCACACCTGGACCTTTCTCCATGATGTGGGGATGTCCCTCAGGCACAAGCCCTTCAGCCCCTCACATCCCACATGGACAAGATTTCACTGGCATTTCCCAGGATCAGAGTAGCAACCCCACCCACAAAACCACCCCGGCCCCAGCTCCTCCCTTCCTCCCGAGGAAGTTCAGGCAGCAGCTGCTCCCCAGAGCAGAGGCTTTTGAGGAGTCAGGAGCTGGGGGAAGCACAAGGACAAGGAGCCTGTCTGACCTTCATGCCCTCCACATCCATGCGGAGGTGGACCTGGAACTCGGCGCCCACCTGGATGACCTTGGGCACGCAGTACAGCAGCATGTTGTTGAACTGGGAGGGGAGAAGAGGGTTGGGTTGGAGCCCAGCACTGCCTGCTCTGAGCTCTGGGCTTCCCCGGGGTCTGGGGTCCTTTATTCCCCATGGCTGAGCTGATCCTTGGGAAGAATCCCACCTAAACCTTGACTGTTTGTGCCTCAGCCCCCTCCCACCCTGCAAAGTGAGGCATGTCCCAGGGATCAGCAGATTCCCCACCGTGTCCTGTACAGGGTGCCCTGCATTGAGTGTGGTCCCCCAGCTCTGAATTCATCCCCTGCAAACCCTGTGCTGCCTCTCTGCCCACTCCCATCTCATCTGCTCCCTGTCCCTGCCCCAGGACCCAGCTCCCACCAGGAACAGGTACTTCTCCGATGTGCTGTTGTTGCGGGTGGAGATTTTTTGGATGGGTCCCTCCTTGATCAGCTCGTTGGAGGGATCCACGATGTCATCCTCGAGGCCCAGCCTCTGATAGACCACCCAGAGGTTCTGCAGCCGTTCCTGGGGGAGGCAGAGCTGTTTCTGTGGGGTGTTGAGCAGCCACAACCTTGTCACTGCTGGTTCCCCTCCATGCCCACCTCCCAGTCCGTTGCTGGGTACTGGGAGAGGAGGGACAGCTCTCCCAGCCCAGACTGATCTTTGGGAGCAGCTCCCAGCCTTGACCAGCTGGCTACATCCCAGCTGATGCTGCAGATGAGACTTCCCCAGGCTTGGAGTGCAGGGTCTGAGCTCCACAGCTGAACCCACAGGGCTCTTGTCCCCTTCAGGAGGGCTGTGCCGTGGGCTGTAAAACATTTCCAGCCAGGACAGGGCCTCACCATCTCGGCAATAGCTGCATTGGAGTGCTTGGCCACCATAAAAATCATCTCCAGGGCCTCTGCAATGAGAACAGACAGGATGGAGGTGAGACACCTGCTCTGGAGCTGTGAGAGGAAGCTTCTGGCTCTGTTCCTCATGGATGCACAGGAGGAGCAGCTGCTGCCCTTCCATGAACAACCCAAGTGGCCCTGAAATGCTGTGCAGGAGTTTGGGTAAAGCTGAACTGCACATGGAGGGGTCTTGGAGGGACACACAGCCCACTCCTGTATCCCTCCATCTCAGCAGGACTGGGAACTGTGTTATCCACAGGGGTCTGAAAGCTCCCCCAGCCTCTACAGGTCCCTTTAGGGGATACTGTGGATGCCTGACACACCATCCTTCCCCTCCCCAACCCCTGAAAAGGCAGATTAATCCCTCTCCCTGCTAGAAAAGGATCAGACTGAGAGGTTTATCCAAGGGCACGGGGCAGCTGGTGAGTGAATCCAGGTATTCTGCCACCAGGGGCTGTTATTTCCCTGCACACCCCCCCTGCCCTCCGCAGAGCCCTTACTCTCAGCATCGCCCCTGTCGGGGGACCGGGGCGGGAGTTTCCGGACATAATCCTTCAGGAGGAGCTCGTAGCGTGGGATCCTCTGCACAGGCTCCAGCATGTGGTGCTGCAGCGTCAGGTTAGCACAGACCTTCCTCTTCTGGGCAGGAGAGAGGAACATTGACCGAGGCAGCTCCCACCTTCTGCCGTTTTCCCGTTCCCAGGAGATTTTGGGAGCTCTGATGCGATTCCCCCGCCCTGCCCTTACCTGGATGTCAGCAATGAGCTCCTGGAAGGGGGGTGATTTCTCTGACCAGGCAGTGATGAGCTCCACAGCCTTGTCGAAGTTCTTCACGTACTCCCCATACATCTTGAGGAAGGGTGCAAGCTTCTGGATCACATCCCCAATGCGGGGGTTGCAGTCCCTGCAGGAGGGCAGCACAGAGCAGCAGCTTCCCCAGCCCGTCAGGGGATGAACTGAGGGAGGAGGACTGGGGTTTTCCCTGCTACATCCCCACACTGTTTCCCACTCTCCAGAACAGAGTCCAAACAGTCTCCAAATGTCCCCACCTTGCAGCCAGCCTGGGCTGTTCATACCCAGGCACCCCCTCAAACCAGCTGAGATGTCACCCCACCTCCCATACTCCGATCTGAGCGTTTTAAGGAAGTGTTTTCCATCACAAGACATTTGGAGCAAAACAGGCTGAGCTCTGCTCCTGGTGGGAGCCTGAATTCAGTGCTGCTCCCCCATTCTGGCCAAGCCACCCAGGGGTCCTGGCTTCCCCTCCTGCAGCTCACCAATCCTCCATGCGCTTCCGCAGCTCTGGCAGGAAGAACTCAGCGTGGAACTGGTAGATGGAGGAGATGTTGGAAAAGATCATTTTCACCACCTCCTCTGGAACTGTCTTCCCAGTTTTGGCTTCTTTCATCAGCTCTGTATAGAATACCTGGAAGAAGGAAGGGTGAACAAAAAGGGCCAGGGAGGTGCTTGAGGATCCTATTCCCTCTCTGAGACTGACACATCACCCAGTGATCCTATTCCCTCTCTGAGACTGACACATCACCCAGAGAAAAGCCTGACTGTGCTGGAGGAAAATCCCAGGCTCCAAGAGGACAGGGTATGGAAGGCTTTGCTGGGAAAAGGATGCTCCCCAGAGGTGTGGGGTGTAGAAAAGGCAAAGGCCAGACCAAATTTCTGGCTGTAAAAAACCAGTAGCCCACATGTTTCTCATTTTTACAGCTTCAATCTCCCCAAAATCCCCTTGCACTGCTCCCTCCACTCCCCAGTTCACCTGGTCGAGGAGGTGGAGGCGGTTGACATAAGCCTGCTCTGTCTCCAGCAGTTCCAGTGCGATTTTCTTTTCCTCTGGTTCCTGCATGGGGAGCAGGGCTCAGTCTCGTGGGCAGAGATGAGAGCCTGAGCCAGCCACCAGCCTCTGGAGCTCACCTGGCTGCCAGGCTCCAGGCCTGGGCCCTGTGGCCTCCTCCAGTCATCCTCATGGATTTTGTGTCGCAGAGAACGGAGGCATTTGAAGCTGAGTCCACGCCGACCTTGCTGATCCTTCTCCTCCTCATTCTCTTCTCTGGTCAGGGAGCGGCTGGCAGGGGATGTTGGAAGCTGTTGGGGCTGGCTGCCTGCCTGCTTGTCCCTCTGGGCAGATTTGCTGTCCCTGCTACAAAGGAGAGTGATCAGCTCAGCCATTCCCCCAGCACAGCTCCCAGGCCCAGCCTAAAGCCACCAAAAGGGACAAGAGCAGCAGGTGCCCAGTGCTGACACTGCCCTGCTCCACACAGCCCTGCAGTACAAACATCCTCAGCATCCTCCACAGCACCAGGATCCAGCCTCTCTTCTCCCAGTGCCCCCCTGCTGCTGTGCCCAGTCCCTCTCCTGCTCAAGAAAAGCAGAATCCTGCTGTTTATCCCACCCACAGCTCTGGCTTTCTGCCTGCTGCCACCATGGAGAAAAGCAGGGAGAAGCCCAAGAGCCAAGAGCAGGCCATGTGTGGGTGGTTTTGCAGACAGGTTGTTTTTTGGTGGTGTTCTCTCTTCCCTTTTCTGGAAAAGACAAAGAAAACAGGTCCAGAGCAGGCATGAGGGAGAAGCCAGGCCATGAAGGTGACAGCAAGTGACTTGTCTGTCATCCAAGAGCTGGTCCCTGCAGGAAACTGCTCTGGGCAGAAGCTGGAAAGACATCCACTGTTGGCCTGCAGACAGGAGTGGGATGGATAGGGTGGGAAAGACATGAAGGAATTGGACATCAAACTGCAAAGCTGAGAAAAGGAGGTGACTTGAGGGGCAGAGACTCATCTGAAGAAGCTGTCAGCTCCATCCCATGCTCAGGATGTCTGTGAGCTCAGGAGTGCATCCACAGCCAAGCACAAATCCCCTCCTGTCCAAGGGGGCTGGCAGAACTCTTCAGAGACAAAGAGGCTTTTTCCATCTCTCCCAGTGCCTCCCAAACCTGTGTCAGCCTAAAGCCACGGTTGGGTCCCAACAGGGAACTTCTCTCTTTCTGTTTATGCTGACTTAGGCCAAATCATTGTCTGTTCCAAAATGCTTTGCTCATTCCAAGGTTGCCCAGCTTCCTCTGAAAGTCCCAAGATACTTTTGTTTCCTCTAAATCAAACTCACACTCCAGGGAAGCAGCAAACACACTGCAGCAGTGACATAGGGACAGATCAAACACTGCAGTGGTTCCAACACATCACTGTGGGATGATGGGGACAACCACAAAGCCTGGGGAAAAGCACACAGCAGAGATGCAGGAGTTCCTGGAATGAAAGGAAATCTGGTGGCTGAGCATCTTCAGGAACTGCTGCAAAACTCACCTGCCCAACCACCCAGCCTCTCCAAGGCTCACTGAGAGCACCTCAGGGGTACTAGGAATGGCAGGATTCCATATCTTGATCCAATAGATGGAGAAACTGAGGCACAGCCCTGACAATAACTCACCTGAAGCCTCAGAGTTACTTTTACCCCAGAGCCAGGGTAGATCCCCACACTCAGACCCTAGCACACGCTGTCTGAGGGTCCCAGCTCACACTCCAAGGGAAGGACCTGTTTTATGAAAGGAATTCTCTCTCTCCCTTCACATAATGCTTTATATTTCCTTTCCTAGGAGCCACATCTCTGCAAACAACTGGACAGTCTGAGGCTGGGACCCTTCCAGACACCCAGGCAGTTAATTCCCAGTGAAAACCCCTGCCTACATATTTGCAAACCATGATTCCTTTCCCCAGCAGCAGCAGCAGCAGGATGCACCAGCCAGGCTGAGTGTGAAGATGCTGAGTGTGGGGGAAATGGGCTGCCACAGCCTAACCCTGAGCCAGGCACAACCACTCACACCCCACTGAGGTTTTCAGGTTTCTGCAGCAGGAGGAAGACACTGAGGCAGACCCAAGAGATGAAGAATTGCAAATCACCTTGTCAGCTTCTCCACAGGCTCCAAACCACCTCCACAGTGAGTTTCTCCCTTCCCAAACCCACTCCACGTGGAGCCCTAACACGCCCTCAGCACCCAGAGCCCTCCTGCCTTACCACTGATCTTCAAACACAGCCACCAGCTTCACCACGCTCTGCTGGGTCTCCACCTTCCCCTCCATGGCACGGGCTGGGGGCAGGTCCTGGGTGTCCAGGAGCTGCAGGGGCAGGTGCTGGGGGCTGCAGCTCCTTCCTCTGTCCCCCTCTCTGCTCTGGAGCCTTTCTGGCTGCAGCTTGGGAACGAGGATTTGCACGAGGCAAAGCCCACCCGCTGCCCTCTGTGTGGTAGCAGAGCTTGTCTCTGGGTTGGCCTCAAAAGGGAAGGGAAAGAGGAAGCACAGCAGGTTGTGGGTAGGAGAAACACTGAGAAAACTCTGGGAAAAGCTTCAGTTTGGGAGGGATCAAAGTGGTGGAACCGCCAAGGCCAGAGCAGCAGCAGGGATGGGGCAGGGCAGGGTGACCTGGAATGATTCCTGGCTGTGCAGCCTGGGTGGGGTGGGCTGTGTCCCACCAGGGTAGGGTGGGCTGTGGGGGCTCTGTCCCACCAGGGTGGGGTGGGCTGTGTCCCACCAGGGTGGGCTGTGTCCCACCAGCTTGGGCTGTATCCCACCAGGGTGGGGTGGGCTGGGCTGTGACCCACCAGGATGGGCTGTGTCCCACCAGGGTGGGATGGGCTGTGTCCCACCAGGGTGGGCTGTGTCCCACCAGGGTGGGATGGGCTGTGTCCCACCAGGGTGGGGTGGGCTATGTCCCACCAGGATGGGCTGTGTCCCACCAGGGTGGGATGGGCTGTGGGGGCTGTGTCCCACCACAGTGGGGTGGGCTGTGTCCCCCCAGGATGGGCTGTGTNGTGGTAGCAGAGCTTGTCTCTGGGTTGGCCTCAAAAGGGAAGGGAAAGAGGAAGCACAGCAGGTTGTGGGTAGGAGAAACACTGAGAAAACTCTGGGAAAAGCTTCAGTTTGGGAGGGATCAAAGTGGTGGAACCGCCAAGGCCAGAGCAGCAGCAGGGATGGGGCAGGGCAGGGTGACCTGGAATGATTCCTGGCTGTGCAGCCTGGGTGGGGTGGGCTGTGTCCCACCAGGGTAGGGTGGGCTGTGGGGGCTCTGTCCCACCAGGGTGGGGTGGGCTGTGTCCCACCAGGGTGGGCTGTGTCCCACCAGGATGGGCTGTGTCCCACCAGCTTGGGCTGTATCCCACCAGGGTGGGGTGGGCTGGGCTGTGACCCACCAGGATGGGCTGTGTCCCACCAGGGTGGGATGGGCTGTGTCCCACCAGGGTGGGCTGTGTCCCACCAGGGTGGGATGGGCTGTGTCCCACCAGGGTGGGGTGGGCTATGTCCCACCAGGATGGGCTGTGTCCCACCAGGGTGGGATGGGCTGTGGGGGCTGTGTCCCACCACAGTGGGATGGGCTGTGTCCCACCAGGATGGGCTGTGTCCTACCAGGGTGGGATGGGCTGTGTCCTACCAGGGTGGGATGGGCTGTGTCCCACCAGGGTGGGCTTCAGGGTGGGAGCCTGGGCAGCCCAGATGGCTGGAGGGGCCAGGAATGGGCTGGCAGGACCCTGGTGCCAGGCAGGGCTGATGTGTGTGTCCCAAACACCAACAGCTGGATGGCTGTGGGCCAAGGCAGGACTGCTGGTAACAGCAGACAGGGATGGTTGGTAATAACCATGAAAAGGATTGTTGGTGATAACCATGACAAGGATGGTTGGTAAACCATGAGAAAGAACAGGATGGTTTTGGAGAAGGGGCCACGTAGGGCAAACGCTTTTCCAGAAAGTTCTGAAAGAGTGCACTGTGCATGAGAAACAATTTGCATGGAAAGTGAGAAACCCATCCCAGAGCTTGTGCACCTTCTGTGAAAAACAAGGTTCACTTTCTTAGAAAAGTTTATAGGTTTAATAAAAAATAGACAATTAGGAGACAGAGGATAAAGTTTCTCAGCCAAGGGTGCCTGCCAGCAGCACACCTTACACCTTTCAGATCCTTTAAGGATCAGAATGTTACATATTCAACAGACCCTAATGCATTTTTCAAACATTCCTTTGAGTTCAGATGTTCCCTTGGTTTTGGTTTCTCCCAACTTGTCCCATTGCACCAAATTAACATTTTATTAGATGAAGTTCTTGTTGGTGCCTTGCAGTTGTCTTATGTCTTATTCTTCTGATCAATAAATTCCTTCTTGTAGCCCTTGGCTCACCGCTATCTTGATAAAGCTAATCCAGGAATGCAGGAGGATCCTCTCCTACCTTGACTGGTTTTAGGTGCTACAGAAAAAAAAAGTCTTTACTGTGTTACAACTCAAAAAGGAAATATACATTCATGGCATTTCTAGAACTTTGTTAATAATAAAAGAAAATACAGAAAAACTTTCCCGTATTACACACAGCATTCATTTTAATATCTGCGAAAAGCCAAGTTTATAATATGCATTTATAACACCGGACATCCCATCAGGCAGACTCATGCTGGAACCAGGACTGGAGATGTCCTTTCCTTTTTCCTATTTTTCCTGTATTTTCGGGGTTCTATTCCTTCGTTCCCTCGTCCCTCCCTCTCTCTCCCTCTTTAACTCGTATCCTCTTTTCTCTCTCCCCTTTCCCCAAACCCCTCTGCCGTGTGCTCACAAACCCCGTCAGGCACTGACACCAACTCCGCAAATCCCTAAAATCCCTTCCCGCTCCCGCCCCGCTCCCGCCGCCGCCATCGCCCCCCCCGCTTGGGAATGGTCCCCCCCGCCGTGGTCCCCCCCCGTTCGGGAATGGTTCCTCCCGCTCGGATGGTTCCCCCCTCTCGGGAAGGGTTCCTCCCTCCGCGATCCCCCCCTCTCGGGAATGGTCCCTCCCGCCGCGGTCCCCCCCGTTCAGGAATGGTCCCTCCCTCCCGCTCCCCCCGCTCGGGAATGGTCCCTCCCTCCCGCTCCCCCCTCTCGGGAATGGTCCCTC
>WEIU01012452.1:31622-47181 GCA_013389925.1 Aegithalos caudatus | reverse complement strand
CTACGTCAAGCTGCTCGTGCAGGTCTGCTCGGGGGGGAGCCCGGGGTGGGGAGAGCAGGGGGACGGTGGGGTGGGAGTCCCGTGTGTAACGGGGGTCGCGATTCCAGGATAACGGGATGTGGGGAATGCTCCCGTGGAGGCCTCCGTGCGCTGAGGGTCACTGTACGTACGGCCCTCCCCGCCTGTAGGATGGGGGGACCTCAGTGTATGTAAGGGATGGGGTCTGGATAATGCGGGATCGGGACCCCAGTATAAGGAGAGGAGGTGGATTCCTGCATAGTGCCCCTATGGAAACCCCCATGTGCAGGGTTGTATTTACACTATGTATGGGACCCCCTGTGCGATGGGGGGTACCTATAGAATGGGGGACACCTATAGAGTGAGGGACCCCCCAGTGTAATTGGTGAAAGTGGGTTCCTGTTTTGTATCCCTATGGATGCTCCATGCACTGGGGGTCACTGCACATACAGCCCCCCCATTATAAGGGGACCCCTGAGCACTTGTAGGATGAGGGACATCTGGGTAGTGGAGACCCCCATATGTAAGGGCATGGGGTCCCCTACACACTGGTGGGCCCTATATAAAAATGGGGTTCTATATAATAGGAGGGTGAGGATGCCCTCTACAGCAGGGGCACCCTAAATAGGGACTAGGGGACACCATATAATGGAGGGGTGACACTGTACAGTGGGGGCTCCTTTGTAGGGGAGCACTGGGACCCCTCCTGTGATGGGGAATGGGAACACCCAGTAATGTGGGAACCCCTATAAAATTACCCCTGCCATGGGGCCTCCCATATGAGGAGGGATAGGGAACCCCAAGACCTTCTTAGTAACAAGGACCCCCTAAAATGGGACAGTGGAGGATGCCCTGTAACCTAGGGACCCCATAAAATGGGGAAAGGAGTGCCTGAGAGTGATGGGAGGATGCTGGGATCAATCCTGTTCATCCCAGGGACTTTGGGAACACCAGAACAGAGACCTGCTCACGAGGTTTCTCTCTCAGGTCGGGCATGAGCCACTACCTCCAACCATTGGCAGAAATGTGCTGGGAAGGAAGGTCCTGTACCTGCCTGGCTTCTTCACCTACGGTGAGTGACTGTCCCTCCCTGCCAGCATGAGGTCCTGCCCGGGGGAATTGGGGCTGGGTCAGCCTGAGCTGACCCCCAGCAGCACTCCCACATCCCCTTGGGATCATCCTGAGCCTGCAGCCAGGCATAAACCACCACAACTCCTTGCAAGGCTGTCAGGTTTATGTACCTGTTGCTGGGGACAGGGGGGTGGTGGCCACAATGTTGGTGCTGCATTGTGTTCCTGTGGCACAGTGCTCTGGGTTTGCACCGTGGTGGAGGGGTTTGGGAGGGGTTTAGGTGGTGTAGGCTTGTTGCAGGAGGGTTTTGTGTGTTTTGGAGACTGCAAAATACTTTCCTTCTGCTCCAAAACAGCCCTGGAATAACCTGCCCCCTGCCCTGCTCATTTGTGTTCTAGATGGAGCCCTAAAGGGACAGAAATACCAAGAAAAGGGCAGGTAATATGTTTAGAAGGGAAAAAAAAAGTAGCATTTTCCTCTTTTTGTGGGTGGAGCAGCATGGGAAAGGTGGGTGAATACTTTGTGAGCACAGGTTTGCTGTGGGGAGGGGGAATGCACTGTCCTGACAGCTGAGCTGAGCCAATCCCAAAATCAGCCAGTGGTGTCCATGGAGCAGCACAGGAGCAGGATGAGAGCAATGGGAGCCCATCCTGGGGCACCCAGGGCTGGAAATGCTCCAGGGCTACCCTTTGGAAGATGTAATTTCCAGACAGATGGGCAGTGTTGGGTGATGGGGAGGTGGAGAGCCTGCCTGGCTTCGCTTGGACAGGACAGGACAGGAGCCAGGAGCAGTCAGGAGCCACCAGCACATGGTGGGTTCTATCCCACCTCATTATATATGGGAGAAATGGGATCTCTGGGCTTTGTTTGCAACTGGAGACCTGAGGAAATTTGACTGGGAGAATGTGGTGGGACAGGAACTGAACATGGGTTTGTGAGATCCATATGAGCCCTGAGTCAGACCTGCCTGGGGTGCAGGGAGGAGGTGACAGCACAGAGCACATGGGGTGATCCCCCCTGCCTGGTTCACTCCAAACTGCCTTGGAGCCCTTTCAGGTGAGCAAAACCATCAAAAGACAAAAATATTGGAGCTGTCCTTCCAGATTAGGCAGATGGCAGAGAGTAAGAATTCTTGTCCTCCTGCAGTATGAAGTTTATGTAGGACTGTTACAATAAATCCCCCCTCTGGGGCCATGGAGTGGCTGCTGTGCCAAGCTGAGCCTGGTGTGGTTTCACCTGAGCCCTGGGGCTGTTTGGGGTTGTCCCCAGGCATTGTCCCCTTCCTGACTGACAGCAGCCTGGTGTTGTCCCACCAGCCAGACACATCGTGGAAGTGGATGGGAAGAGAGGCCTCTTCCGTGGCCTGACTCCTCGCCTCATCTCCAGCACTTTATCAACCATCACCAGGGGGAGTGTGAAGAAGGTAAAAGTCAGCTTCTCTCTCCATTAATCACCTGCAGGGTCAGTGCTACTGCAGCAGGTGCCTGCAGCCAGCCAGGGCTGCACAGGACTGATGCACCCATCCCTCTCCATCTCCTCAGGGAATAGTCCTCCAGTGTCCTTATCCCCAAAGCATTTTTTTTTATTTATACACCATTTTCATTTGATTTGGCATCCCCTTGCCTTGCATCCTGTGTCAGCAGTTTTGTGATTCCACTATTCCTCTATTTTACTTTCCATCCTTTCTTCTGTGTCCCTTCTTGCCTGTTTGTCTTGTCCTTGCATCTAGAGCACAGCTTTTTGTGGTTTCCCCCTGTCCTCAGATGTTGTGGGTCAGCATCTCCATCAGTTCTGTCCATGTTTCTTCCCTCTCCACTCAGGCTTTTCCACTGGAAGACATGGAGCACGTGTCTAACAAGGATGATGTGAAAACTTCACTTAGGAAAGTGGTCAGAGAGGTGAGCAGTGGATATTACCCCTTAATGAGTGGTTGGGGAGGTCCCTGCTGAGATTACTTGGAGAGAAACTGGGGTGAGAAGTTTGTGGTGTTCTGTGTCCATCCATGAAATAATTTTCAGGAGTAGAGGTTTACCACAAGAACAAATCTCAAAAGAGGGACCCAGAATGGGTTTCCCCACACTGAGGGAAAGGCCTGGGCTGTGCAGGAGGAGCAGCAGAGCTTTTGTCACAAGTGTTTTCTCCTCCTGGCAGACATCCCACGAGATGATGATGCAGTGTGTGTCCCGGCTCGTCTCACACCCGCTGCACGGTGAGTGCTGGCCCCTGGCTGCAGCCCCTCCTCACTGGGGATCCCCCAAACCCTGCTCACTCAGGGGATGATACTGAACTCAGTCATGTGGGGCTGATGCTGGGGTTTGCCTTCAGGCACTAACACAGCTGAGCAATGAGTTTCTCTCTTCCCACTCATCCAGGACCTTGTCCTAGAGATCCCATTGGGGTTAGGGCCAGCAGCAGCCTTCCAGTGCCTAAAGGGGCTCCAAGAGAGCTGAAGAGGTACTTTGGATGAGGGCATGGAAAGACAGGACACAGGGAATGGCTTCCCACAGCCAGAGGGAAGTTGGGATATTGGGAAGAAATCTTTGTGAGGGTGGCAAGGCCTGGCACAGGGTGCCCAGAGCAGCTGTGGCTGCCTCTGGATCCCTGGCAGTGCCCAAGGCCAGGTTGGATGGGGCTTGGAGCAGCCTGGGACAGTGGAAGGCGTCCCTGCCCATGGCAGGGGGTTTGGAAAAAGATGATCTATCAGGTCCCTTCCAACCCAAACCTCTCTGTGATCCTCTGAAATCCTTCCCACCACTTACAGGCTCAGGAAAGGCCCCAGTTTCTAATGAGTCTTGCAGTGCTGATGACCACTGAGAGGAGCTGGAGATGCTGTGAGTTGAGGGAGAGCAGGAGGGTCATGTTTCATTTCCTTTCACACCCATTACACCCCAAAGTGGATTTGTTTCTCCATGAGCCCTGTGTTTCTTTCCTCCCTCCCAGTGATCTCCATGCGCTGCATGGTCCAGTTCGTAGGCCGGGAAGTCAAATACAGGTGAGTGGCTGCAGCTTGGGGGGGCCAGGGCTGCCAGGTGCTCCCCTGCCATGGGTTATCCACGTTATCCAGGTTATCCAGGAGGCTGCAGAATGAATCTGAGCTCTGGTTAGAGGGTGGGTGATTGGGGCTTGAAGGGATGTGGGAAAGCTCTGTCCCTGATGTGCCTCTGTTCCACTTTGTGCCCGTGGGGGTTTGGGGCTGTATCATCCTTGCTGACCACACAGCGAGTCTCCTGCCTTTTTCCTTTGGCTATTAATGGAAATGGAAGGCAGCAGGGAGGCAGAGTGGGTAACACAAAGCTTTGCTGCAGCCCTGCTTAGTCTGTAAATTTTTTCCAAGCCTTTTGCAGTACCAGCTGCCTCTCTGCAGGGCAAAACTGCCTGTGGAGCAGCCTGGAGGCACACTAGACAGGATTCCAGCCAGCCCAGGACAGCCAGCTGGAGTTCCCAAAGGCAGGACAGGGTCCTTGAGCTTAGAATCAGCCAAATCAAACCATATCACACAACATCTGTGCCCACTCAGCCTCACAGGGCTCTTGTACCCTCAGCACTGAGCAGTTGTGTGCAGGTTGGGTGTTCTCCCGGGTGTCACTGCAGACTGGCACAGTACAGACACGACCTTCCTTCCCTCAAAAACCTGCCTGGTCTGAGGAGAACAAGCAGAACAAGCTGCCTTGTGCTGGAATGATGGCTGGGGAGGCACTGCCATGGCTGGGGGCTGCAGGATGTGTGTGCACAGGGCAGAGGTGGAACAACTGCACACTCACAGCTCTTTCCTTTCTTGGCAGCGGTGTGTTCAGTGCCATTGGCAGGATATTTAAGGAAGAAGGGATCCTGGGATTCTTTGTGTACGTGAGTTGTTGTTTAAACACTTTCTGCCATAGCCTGAAGGCACTGATGGCTCTCCTGGCTGCTCTGCAAACCCCAGCTGGAGTCACGCTGAAACCTTGTCTGACCAAGGAACTCCCACATTGCTCCCAGGATTAAATCTGTGCCTTTGACCTCCAGTTTGACCATTAAGTTTTCCCCAGATCTTATCTTCAATCAAACCTTCAGAGCCCAGAGGAAGCTGCATTTTTTCTTATCTTTCTTTTTCCCTTGGTGCTTCTTTGTGTTTCACTGAAGGGCCATTTAAAGCATTTGTTTGTGCAACAGGCACCAAGATCAAGTGCAACAATGAGATCCCTTGTTGAAATGAAAGCCAGGGCCTGGATAAGCAGGATATTCCTCTGCAGAGCACTGTGGGTGCTTGTAATGAGCAGATTTACCTGTGTGCTTGGAGTGTGGTGGTGCCTGGACCAGGAGGAGCTGAAAGGTGTTTCCAGCTGCTTACAGAGCATGGCAAATTGGTGCATCACTGAAATGGAAGTTTAGAGGACACCTTTTTGCTTGAACCCTTAATTAATGCTTCCTGCCTTTCTTTTTCACATCTACATAAAAGCAGAACTCTGCTCGTGGTGGGGAGATAACTCACTTTATTATGTCAATAATAGTAAAGGCAGCTCTGGAATTTCAGAAGGGGTTTTCAGGATGCCTTTGGCTCTGCAGTCACAAAATATGGGCCTCCAGATGAAATATGAATGCAAAGGGAAGAGGCAAGGAATCCCAGGGGAGTTCCATGGTGTCCTTCCCCAAGGGGAAATGGTCAGGGGTCTGCAGAGACACCACCCACTGAGTGTCACTGCTTCTTCCTTTGGCAGCCCACAGCTTCTCATTCTCATTCTCAGCTGAGCTGTGCAGCTCCAGAACTGCTCCACCAAATACAGGATCCTCTGGGATGGTCCCTGTGAGTGGGGCATGGCTGGGGCAGGCTGCTCACAACCCTTCACCTCCCAGGGAAGTGATCTGCAAGAAGCCACCACATTCCCTCCCATCCACATGAAATAAACACTGCTGGTAGCCTAATGAAATGTAATAATTTGCAGGAAAGGCTTTAACACAACCCAAATTGTCTCAGGAGGGCTCTGAAGTTCTACATGCTCTCATCTACATAAAAGCAGAACCACTGCTGTGAGGGGAGCACAAACTGCATCTGAAGGACCAAACTGCTGGTTTTCTCCTCTCAGCCCTCCTGGTGCAATCCCAGCACATCCACAGCCCT
Organism: Aegithalos caudatus; assembly: GCA_013389925.1. Taxonomy (NCBI): domain Eukaryota; kingdom Metazoa; phylum Chordata; class Aves; order Passeriformes; family Aegithalidae; genus Aegithalos; species Aegithalos caudatus. Next base: position 40,997 of record WEIU01012452.1, on the reverse strand, counting down.
AAAATCATGGCAGTGCACTCATTTCTCATGGCCCTATAACCACCCCCAGCAATAACAGTGGCACATACTGTCTGTGTGTGTGCCTGGCTAGCGATAAAGACTTTCCAAGGATGGATTTATCTCCCTTCCCCTCACCTCTGCAGCAGGCTCCTGCCAGCCCAGGGAGATGTTCCTGAGCTCCAAAACTGCTGGGCATGGTCAGCTCAAGGATGGCTTGTCCCAGGTCCCTTGCACTGGGTCACATCACTGCACATCATTCAGGCTTCCTCCTCTGCCTGCTGCAGTTTCAACTTTTCATCATCTTCCCAGAATATTCCCAGTTCAGATAATGGACATCTCAGCAGGTGTGAGAATTGCAGCACTGACTTTTGTATGTCAATAGTAGTAAAGGCAGCACTGGAATTCCAGGAGGGGTTCTCCCTCCTGATGCCTTTGGCTTGTTGGCTTTTTTTAGTTCCTTTCTGCAGCTCTCAGACCCCTGGTTTCCAGTTCAGGGCCAGCAGCTGTCCTTGCCTTGCAGGGGAGGGAGGGATGGGATCCATATATTGGAAGTGGAATAAACAGTCTGACTTTCCATCAACAGCTGGGTGAGGTTTTCCTTATGGAGCTGCCCCGGCCCAGCCCTTTGCTTCTGGACTTTATTAGGCTCTGTTGTATCTGCAGCAGCTCAGGAGCTTCAGACTTAACTTTGAGTTAGAGAAAGGATGGTTTTTACAAAGGCTGAAAGCCAAACACAAAGCAGAACATCTCTTTGGGGCCAGAGAGCTTTGATGTCTTTGTCCTGCCTGCTGCTCTCATGTATCACATCTTTGAAGCCAGTGAATCTTCTCTTGAAGGTTTCTGCTGTGCCTGGCCCCTGAGACCTCAGCTGCATCCCCAGGGCTGCTGGGGCCTTAACAATGCATAGGTTATTCCCAAAAACCAGTCCCAGCTCCTGCTCTGCTGCTGCAGCAACCACAGCAGGAAACAAACTGGTGCCCTGCTCTGAGAGGCAGTGTTGTGTTTGGGAAGAAACAAAGGACTCAGATTAATGTGCTTGGAGGTGGCTTTTTGCAGCCCAGCAAACACTCAGTGGCTCTGGACAGGCTCCTTTTGAGAACTGACCACATCTGCTGGTGAAACACAGGTTTGATGAAATACAGGTGGATCCTTTTGCACTGGAACAATCCCTGCAAAAGCAGAAAACCCTGCACTGGTGCAGCAGATTCTGCAGAAGCACCAACAAACTGGAGAAACCCTCTGGAACATTTTGTTAAAGTTTTAGTGCCATTATCTGCAAAGGCTGGTGCTGCTGGGAGCTCCACACTGTCAGTGGGAGGCACTAACCAAAGAACTGCTCCTGGGGGCAGCAGGGACTGGGAAAAGTCAGGGGGACTTGAGTGATCCCCCAGTTACCCCCCTTCTCAGTGCAGCAGGTTGTGCAGGAACAACCCCTCTCATTTTGATTTCTAAAAGAAGGGAGATTCCACAAAGGGATGAACTTCTCATTCTGCATCCAAAAGAGCATCTTCAGAAATGGAAACCACTTCATCTGTGTCTCGCTTGGGTTTCTCAGCAGGAGTTGGAACAGGAAGGGATTTGGAACAAGGGGACTTTAGTCACGACCCAAAAACAGATCCCACAAGCTTTCCAGCCAGAGCAGCATGTGTAGTACCAGTGTGAAGGCTGAGAAAGCTCTTCCCTGAAATCTCCCTTTTCAGTTCCTCCCAAAGTAAAAATGTCGTTTTGGGGGAGTGGAGTTCCTCTGAGCTGATGGAGGAAAGGAGGGCTGGGCACCTCGGGACCCTCCTGCACCTCACACCTCTCGTTTTGCCCTTGCAGTGGGTTAGTCCCTCACATCCTGGGGGATGTCATCTTCCTCTGGTGCTGCAACCTCCTGGCTCACTTCATCAACACCTACGCAGTGGACGACAACGTGAGTGGAAGTGCCCGAGGGAGGGCTTGGGGTCTGCACCAAGCACCTGCAGTGGGAAGGAGTTACTGGGGAGCAGGGGCTGATTTAATACAGATTTAATGCTGCTTTGGGGACATCCTGTGAGTGCTGGAGGTGAGAGTGCTGTGTCTGCTCAGGGCTGTACTTCACCTGCACTTTGGGGGATCACAGTTGGCAGCAAACGCCTTCCCAGACTCTCCTGGAATGCAGCTGCTCTCCCTTTGCTTTCTGCCTCTTTCCCCTCGCTCCAGGCTCAGGGAGTGTCCCATAACGACAGTGCCAGCCTGGTGTCCTTCCCCTCCTCCACAACCCCTTTGCTTTCTCTCTGCAGTTCAGCCAGGCATCGGTGATCCGGAGCTACACCAAGTTCGTGATGGGGGTACGTAGGCAGCTGCCGTGTCCTTTCCCCTCCTCCTGCCACCTCCGAGCTGAGAATTCATGCTCTGGGGGCACAGGCAGCTCTGTACTTGACATCCCTTATCCAGGGATAACTCTGCTAACATGTGAAAACTGGAAATAGCGTTTTGACACGGGGAGTGTTAGAGAGGCTGCTGGTTTTCTGTGCTTTCAGATCGCTGTGAGCATGCTGACCTACCCGTTCCTTCTCGTGGGAGATCTCATGGCAGTGAACAACTGTGGGTATGTCCATCACACTGAGATCTAAAGCCCTCCCTTCCTTTCTTGCAGCCCCTTGTTCTCTGAATGGGCTGCTAACGACCGTAAAGCTTTCCTACAGCCCAGTAAACTCCGTGGCACCTCGCAGAGCTGGCTCGTTTCCTCTCCCACGTTGCTTATAATTTTAGATCAGAGGGCACGGACACGAGCAGCAGAAAAACTCAGGTGGTGAGAACTCGGCAGAGTTGTGGTGGTGTGGTCACATCTGAGCTAAGCTGAGGGCACAGGGATCAAAGAGACAGTGCTGGCTCCAGGGAGCAGCACGAGGGAAGCAGAGCTCTTACTGCAGTGCTGGGAGCAGACAGGAGCAGGACCAAGCTCGCCTTCCCAATCTCACTGCTGCAAGTCTGCCTTTGTGCTGATGGGAACAGGATGGGATTCAGGTCTGGTGCAGTATTTTCTCAGTATCCACTGGCTTTTGAAGGTGTAGATACAGTCCTGGACTTTGCAGGGCTCCAGGTAATCCTCCTTGTTTGTGTACTCCAGGGGTAATTAAATTACAGATCTGCTGCATTGTAAATAAGGAGCTGTCACTTGGCTGCCAGCCCGGGGTGGACACTGTCCCAGTGTCCTCCCTGACACTTCCTGCTGCTCTTTTGTTACCTGTGTGGGTAAGGTGACACATCCACCTCAGCTGTTCCTGTCCTGTGCAGGTTGCGTGCTGGCCTCCCTCCCTACGCTCCTGTCTTTGCATCCTGGATCCATTGCTGGAGGTACCTCAGTGCTCAGGTGAGGGAGCAGGGCACAGCTGGGCTTTGGGCTCCCTCTGCTCCTTCCCCAAGTCTCCAGCATTCCCCAGAAGTGCCTGTGCTGCATCCTTGGTGTGCTCTGCAGCCTGCCCTGGCAGTGGTACCAGCGTGGCAGTGCTGCTCTGCCCATTGCACACCCTGAGCTTGCAGCCTGCCAGCTTTTAGCCCATGCATTGCACACAGCAGAGCCTGTGCCCCTCTGCATCTGTCACCCCTGGGGGAAACACCCAGCTCAGCACCCACAGAGCTGGAACCTCACTTTGTCCTGCAGAGCAGCCCAGGGTTCCCAGGATGAGCAGCCCAGGGTGCCCAGGCCTTGCAGCCCGGGGTGCCCAGGATGAGCAGCCCAGGGTGCCCAGGTTGAGCAGCCCAGGGTGCCCAGACCTTGCAGCCCAGGGTGCCCAGGCCTTGCAGCCCAGGGTGCCCAGGCCTTGCAGCCCAGGGTGCCCAGGCTGAGCAGCCCAGGGTGCCCAGGTTGAGCAGCCCAGGGTGCCCAGGCTGAACAGCCCAGGGTGCCCAGGATGAGCAGCCCAGGGTGCCCAGGCTGAGCAGCCCAGGGTTCCCAGGCTGAACAGCCTAGGGTGCCCAGGCCTTGCAGCCCAGGGTGCCCAGGCCTTGCAGCCCAGGGTGCCCAGGCCTTGCAGCCCAGGGTGCCCAGGCTGAGCAGCCCAGGGTGCCCAGGCCTTGCAGCCCAGGGTGCCCAGGCCTTGCAGCCCTGCCACGGGCAGGGAGTCAGCCCTGCTGTTCCCTGCAGTTCCCTGGGCAGGTGTGGGGCTGCCCTGACCCCGGGCTCTCCTCCTCAGGGGCAGCTGTTCCGTGGCTCCAGCCTGCTGTTCCGCAGGGCCTCCATCCCTGCCTCCTTCCCCATGGACTGACACCTCGGCAGGGAGAGCTCCTCAACTCGGACTCCTCGAGAAACCCCAAGCTTGTTTCGATCTCTGTATATTTCTATTTTCTGATCCAAAGTCCATGGTGCCAGAACTGACACCTCCTCTCCAGCAAGGCCAGCAACAGACTTCTGGACATCTGGCTTCAGGCTCCACCTGGACCAAAGCTCCATCCTCATGGCTGTCTGGACTGGGATGTGTGGCAGAGAGAGCAGAAAGGCGTTGTCCCTTTGGTTCAGGCTGTAGCCCTGGAGTTGCTGGGGAAGTCCAGGAATCCAGAAAATGTCCAGGTAGTAAAGGAGCCAGCCATGAGCTGCAGGGACAAAAGACTGCTTTGTTCTGCCTGAGCTGGGAAGCAGCAGGAGTTCCAAGGTCACCTCCCTGGGAAGGTTATGCCAGGTGACAGCCTCCTGCCTCATCCTTTCTGGAGAGAGCACCTTTGCCTGGCAGGCAGCTCATCCTGGGCAAGATCAACCTGGCATCCATATTTAAGGTTTGAGGGTACCTGAACACCCAGGGGCATCCCACCTCCCATGGGTGTGAAAAGGAAATTAAAGGATCAAAGCAGGGAAGGGAAACAGTCCCACTGCAAAGAACAGCAGAATCCCAAAGAGACAGGTCCAGCCCAGCTCAGGGCAGTGATGGGATGTGGATACAGAGAGAGCCCTTGGGAAGGGCTGTGTGCTGCCAGTGCTGCTGCTTTGGGCAGGATTTCAGTCATGGAATCGTGTTTAGGATCCCCCAGCAGAGCTGTGGGCTGGGCAGGCAGCCTGCACACCCTCGGGAGGCTGGGCTGGGCTGGGCTGGGCTGGGCTGGGCTGGGCTGGGCTGGCTGCAGCGAGGGGCAGCCCCCAGGCAGCAGCACCACCAGCCCTGCTGGGCTCCTGCTCCCATGGCTGATGGAGCCACTGGGATCTGAGAGCTGCCCACAGCTCTCCTGCAGCAGGGGCAGCCATCCAGGGCTGTCTGCAGTGAAGGGATACACCTGGAGCTGGCCAAAGGCTGGTGAGGCTTCAGGGTTGAAGGCTCCTGGTGCTCAGTGGAGCACAGCTGGCTCTGTGTGGAGCAGAGCTCAGCAGGGGAACCAGGGCAGGATTGATGCTCAGCTCCCCAGACAAGAGTTTTTTTGCACCAGTCTGTGCTGTGATGGCAGCCAGGCACATTTCCCCCATTTCAGTTCCCCACAAAGCAGTCTTTTGCACAGAGTGATGCTGCACTCCTTGGGAAGAGGTTTAGCACTCCTTGAGCAGGCTCCCACGTGCAGCAGCAGCTGGGGTCCCATCTCATCCTGCTCCCCTGGGGACCTGCCATCACACGGGGTTTTTCTCCACAGGCAGGGTGGTGCACAGCCCAGGCAGGGCTTGCAGGACGTGGTGGTACATGCTGGGCCTGAGCCCCACCCAGCTCCCCTCGGTGTCGTGTCCTGTCTGTCCTCCCTCGCTCCCAGTTTGTGTTACAGTTAAATAATGCATGGACCTGTTCCCTAACACCACAGGTGATTTCAAAGAGGATTTAATTATGCTCCAAAATACAGTTATAAAGCAACTATTGGGTGTTCCTTTTTTGTGTGTGTATGGGGCTTTTTGTCGTTTTTTTGTTTCTTTTTTTTCTACATAATGTACTCTCTCAGGGAAGGTCTCAATTTAAGACAGGCACTTCCATTGGTCTTTTCTCCAAATCAGGGGCTAAAACAGCTGTTTAAAACTCAGATTCCCCCTGATTTTCCTCACCTTCACAGAAGGTGGGCATATTTAGGCTGAACAAACTGCAGTGTGTGCACCTGGAGTGAGGGTGGAGGCAGCAGAGGGCTTGGGTGCTTGAAACAATAGATGTGGAATTAGGTTTTTGGGGTTAAAATTGACCCTGAGGTCTTCTGGAAGGGATGATGGAGACCCTTTGCTGCTTGTCAGCCCAGTCAGGTGGGCTCAGCCAGCCCATCTTCCCCCTCACAGCTCCATCCTTCCCTGTGGGGCTTTTATCACCTTGTTTTATGACCTGCTCCAACACAGGGCTTTGCATCTGCCAGGTCACACAGCACCTGCTCGGGAACATGTGCCTTTACCTTCCAAATTAAAGCCACCTTCTGCTGCTCACATGCCTGTCAGAGCTCCTACAGCCTGACTGCAGCCACTGCAGGGAAAAGTGCTATTTCCTGTCCTTTGAGGAATTTACCTAAGGAATTTACCTAAGGGATTTACCTAAAACTGCACCAGTGGATGCATCCTGCCAGTAATTTCTGCCCAGTTCACCAGGGCCCACAAACTTGGCTGAAAACCCAACAGATGACTGTAGTTTTTGCTCAATTTAAATGAAAACCAGCTTTCAAAGCTTTCAGTGCACTGCCTTACTTTGAAGCAAGGGGCTGCCGTTCTTAGGATGATTGAATATTTCCTCACCTCCTATTTTTCTATCCCTGATTCTTCTTGTCTCATGCTTCATTTGAGGGGTCCCACCACAAGGACAAATGCCTGCACCAGGAGCAGGCAAGGAGACAACCCAAACCTGGCTGGGCATCCCTCTCCCTTGAATTGCTACCTATCAGTCAGTGCCTGGCTTGCAGCTGGTGCTCAGGTGTCCCAGCTGAAGGGGATGGGGCCCCATTCCCACAGGAGGGGGGATCCAGGGTGGAACATGTGGTCAGGAGGACAAATGAAGGGGTGGAGGAGGAGGTTTGGGACTGGCGCCCAGGATGGAGCCGGGGGTTTCTCCCACTGGCATTCCCCTGTCTGCCCAGGAAACTCTGGTTTAAATATTGACTCCTGCACAAAGCCAGGCTGGGTGGGGATCGCTGCCGTTCCGTGCCCGCGCCGTTTATCAGCCTCCAGTGGAAAACTGAGATTGCCGGGACTTTGGCCTCATCTGCTCCCAGCTGCCCGGGGGAGAAGGGAGGCAGTGACAGCAGCCAGGAGAGGGAATCTCAGGTCAAGGCTGGTCTGTCTCTCTGCTGGGCTTGGATGCTCGAGTCTGGCAGGATCTGGGAAGCAGTGAGATGAGCCTTTGTGCCCGGGGAAGTGCAGCTGAGCTCAGAGCGACTGTTCCATCCTCCCCTCTCCCCTGCAGAGCCGTCCTGCTGAACACCCTGCAGTTCAGTCCAAACCCCTTCCTGGCCGTGCCGCTCTCCTGCCGTGGAGCCAGGAGGGAAACATCCCAGAGAGCTCTCCCGATGCCTGCTGTGTCCCTGGTGTCTGGTCAGTGGGAAGGCCAGGGGCTGCCAGCCCTCCCCTGCAGCCCTGGAGGGCCCCATCTTGCAGCCACGCATGAGGAAGTGCCCTGTGGCACAGCTGCCCTCGATAAGGCTGTTTGCTCTGTTCTCCCGCAGCGCCGAGCTCCACGTAGGCAAATAATTCCTTTAAATATATATATATATGTAATAAATAATAAGCCTCACAGAGGAGATCGTGCTGCCGGGGTGGTGGGGCCTGCTGGTGCCAGGAAATGCTCAGGGTGGGGACTTGGACTGGACCCAGGCACCAGCAGCACAGTGGCCCTGGACTTGTCCCTGTCTTCACACAGCCCCATCCTCTGGGATGACCTTCACCTGAAATTGGGGATTACAGAGGAGCTGGGTTCTCATGGATTCCCCCCTGGATAAGGGAAAACCTATCTGGAAACAAGGAGAAGAGGCCACAAAGAGCAAGGTGGCAAAGCTCGGCACAGCAGCCTGACCTGCCATGCTGACCGTGAACGCTCCGTCCATCACTCACGGCTGGTAAGAGGATGGGAGGGATGTGGGAGAGCTGCTTTCCATGCTCCTGCTTGCCTGCTTTTTTTTTTTTAGGGTAAATTCCCTCAAATCCCTCTACACTGAGCTGCCCTGTTCCCTCCTGGGCAGTGCTCTCAGGGGGAGCTGGTGGTGTTTTATCCCACCCTGACGATCTGGGTCTTTCGGGGAAGTGGTGGCAGCACAAGGTCAGCCGAGACTCCTTTCCCTGCAGCCTCCGTGATCCCTGCACACCTCCCTCAGCACTTACACCGTGCTGGGCCCCCCATCCCAGGGGAGAAACAGGAGGGGAAAAATCTCCCCAGCTTTAAACTCGCCCCCTCTCCCCTTGCTGCGACCCCAGGCCGGGCTGGCGTGGCGAGGGTCGGCATCGCCGCGGCTGCGGCCCCGGCTCGAGGTGCCGGCCCTCGCTGCGAACACGTGAGTGCTCCCATCCCTCGGAATGGAGTTTCTCCCTGAAAAGCAGCCTGCGCTCTGCGGCCGGGCGGCTCTTGTCAGGCTGCCAGAGGAGGCCGGAGCAGCGTCACATGCAGCAAAGTTTTACAAGGCGAGCGAGCGTCTGGGGAGAGGGACGGGAGAGGGAGCGACCGCCGCACGCACACGCTCGGACGCGCACACGGAGAAACCTCCTCCTGGCTCCCTCCAGCTCTCATCCCAACGCTGATTTTTTTTCTTTCCTCCTTTTTTTTTTTCTTCTTTTCTTTTTGGAAGAACAAAGACTTTGGGGTGGGTTGGCGCTGTTGTTTTTCCGGGGTTGCTGTCGGTGGACGAGGGGGGAGGCTGGAGGTGGAGGGGGGAGCCGGTGGCTTGAATGCGAGAAAGTCCCGAATTTCCCTGGCCGAGTTGCCGAGATCGTCTGTGCGAAACTTAGAGAAGGAAAGACGGGGGAGGAGAGGGGGGGGAAATAATTAAAAAATAAAATATGATGACGTCACTCGGAGCAGGGGTGCCTTCCCTGCTGCCTGTCAGATGCGCCTGAAAAGAACAGGGCAATAAAACAACAGCCGCCTCTGTCTCCCTCGTTAAACACGGCACTAATTGGATGTTAATTTTTCCTTGCTCTTCTCGCTGCTCGATTGTGAGGGCTCTGCCTGGCTCTCCCTCTCCTGCTTCCTTTCTTTCCTGTTGCAATGCTCTTGGCAGCTCTGAGGGACTCCGGACTGTGCGCTCCCCTCCCGCTCGTGGACTGGAATAATTCAGGAGCTGGGAGAATTAAAAAAGACGAGGCGCGGGGGCGAACGGTTCAGAAACGGGGCGGGCGTGATGGATTTCGAGAGCTGCGCTAATCTCCCCGTTTCCCGTGCATTGTCCTGCCGACTTGGAGCTATTCTCTTCCCATTTCATTTCTCTTCCCCTCCTTTCCCTTCGCGTTGGGTTTGGACTGCAGGGCAAAAATATATGTTAAAAAAA
>WEIU01012452.1:18064-30620 GCA_013389925.1 Aegithalos caudatus | reverse complement strand
GAGGGGGATGGGCGGCTGGGGCGGCTGCGGAGGGACGTGGCCGCAGGCCCGCGTCTGAGCACGGCGGCTCGCTGTTGGCGTGCGCCTCCCTCTCCCTCCCTCTCTCCCGTGCTCGCCTGCGCCCAGGCTGGTGCAGACAAAATGAAAACGTGTTTTGTTTTGGTTTTTTGGCATCTCCCCAGCAGCGTTACCAACCCCGGCTGCCCCCCCCTCCGCTCCCTTCCCCAACCCGCCGTGACTCCCTTTTACAATTGGCACGACCCAGGTGCTCGGGCAGCAACAAAATAAGGCCAAAAATACCCCCTGGCACCCAAACCACCCCCAATCTGCCACCGTCGGCAGCAACTGCTCCCAACCGTCCTCCATGGCGGGTGGGTTGTTGTTTGTATGTGTATATATATATTTTTTGTCCTCTTTTTTTTTCTGCCCCCATTGGGTCCCTCTCGCGTTGGGTGTGCGTGTTCCTATTCAAGGACCCGCCACCTCCTGTCGTGCTAAAACCAGGAAGGAGGGAGCCAAGGGCTTATTTCTGCCTGGACACTGGGGCGGCGGGCGAGGGAGACAACGATGGAGGACAAGAGGAGGGAGGAGAGGGATGGGAAGGCGGGAAAAAGAGCATGGGGAGGGCGGAAAAAAAATAATCCACCTCCCCAGGCCTTTTGTTTAACCTGCATCGATGCAAAGAGGGTTCTTGGGGGTTTTTTCCTCCCCTTGTCCTTTTTTTTGCCCCGTGCTTGAGTCTCGTGGGGCATTTTCGAGCCTGATGGGGCAACTTTCCGGAGCGGGCGGTGTCGGAGGTTGAATTTTTGGGAGGCGGCGGGCTCGTCCCGCAGGCGCGCAGCTCCGAGTGCAGGAATTCCTGCCAGCTCGCCTTTGTGCCAGCCTCCGTTGGCCTTGGGTGTCTCGTTCGGATGGAGCCTGGCATCCAGGCACCGCCCATTTCTTGGCATTGAGCTGCGAGGAGAAGGAAAGGGGAGAGAGCGAGCGAGAGAAGGGAAAAAAAAAAGCTGTCTCACTCAAACTGGCCTTTCTCGGAAAAGGATCCTTCCCCGATGATTGTCCGGATAAGCGGAGCTAAATCCAGCCACTACTCAACAACAAAACCACTCTCTTCCACGGTGCGTCTCTCTTGCTGCCTTGGTACGAAATTGAACCTCACTCTTAATTTTGGTTGTTTTTTTTCTTTTTTGTCCGTGCGGTTGGGGTTTTTTTGCCTTTGATTTGAAATAACGTTTTGTTCCTCCAGTCGCTCCGTTGCTTTGTTGTTGCTGTAACCTGCCTTCCCCCCAAAATCCCTTCCCGCCGAGTCCTCTGGCCCCGACTTTAATCGGTCTCCTACAGAGGGATGTATAGCAGATAGGCAGGTCCCTACGTGCAGCATTTGGAGCAGAACTGGAGGGTGATTTCTCTCCCTGCCCTCGCCCCACCGCTCGGGACGTCCCCAAAGAGCCACCCGGGGCTGGGCGTTGTCACCCCGGTGCCTCTCCAGTTCCCCACCGGGCACCACCGAAGGGGGAAAATGTGTCGAATCATGTCGGATTTGCAATTCAACATGGCAGCCGGAGCAAACGTGGTGGGAGACACTGGGCACGGGCACCCCCGGCCCCGCCAGCGCAGGGTGGGGGCACGGCCAGAGCGGATGCACGGACAGGGAGGACGAGAGGACAGCGGGGCGAGGTCAGAACAGGAGGATAATTTTATTTCATTTCATTCGAAGGGGGTGAGCTCCACCAGGAGCGGTCCGGGAAGGAGGGAACTCCAGCTGCCTGGTTTTTGTCAGCATTAACCGTTTAGAAGCTGGCTGGTTCCCCAGGCTGGCACGGCGTGCCCGGGCGGGCGCGGGGCCGGGAGATGCCCGGCAGCGGGGCGGGACGGGGCACTCGGGAGGCGGCTTTTCCTGGAGCCACGGCGGCCTCGGGGCCGGGCCGGGTGCTGCCGGAGGAAGCCCTGCAAAGGCTCGGGACGTTCCTGGCTGCTGCTGGAGGAAGCCCTGCGAAGGCTCGGGACGATCCCGGGCCCTGTGGCTCCTCCGGCCTCGTGCAGGTTCGCGCCTCGCACCGGGGCGAGGTTTGGCACGGCCGACGCTCCGCAGGGCGGCCCGGCCCTACCCGAGCCCGGGGCTTGCCCCGGCGCGGGGGAATCTGCCCTCTTTCTGTCAAACTTAATTTAGGCCTGCTTGGGACACAACAAAAGCAGCTTGTTTGCAGGGCAGGGTTCTCCTTCCCGGCTGCCGTGCGTTCCGCAGGCGCTCGGAGCCATGAAAGCCACCCCTCCTCCTTCACCAAATTTTTCCTCCTCTTCCCCGCTGCCCAGCCTCCCTGCTCCTCCTTCTTTCTCAGAAAAAAAGCCCATTTTTTTCAGAGAGCAACGCACGGCCCTACAGTAAAACCTTGGAACTGGCCACAAAGCACCCAAATGCCCCGGCCTGCTGTGACCCACGTGCACTGCCTGTATCAGCCCCGCTCTGGGGACATTCCCAAAGCTGCCTGACCCACCAGGATGGTGACAGCCTCCCAGAGGTGTTGTCCTGGGCATTTCACACCTTCCTGACCCTGCAGGGAGCTGTGTGACCTCCTGCACCCTGCTTTGGGGGCTGGGATGCTGGGGTCCAGTCCCAGACCTTGCTTGCTGTGATGTTTTCACAACACCCCACGGCTGGTTTGGCAGCTGAAATTCCCGTGTTGTGGGAGCTGGGGGCAATCAGGCATTTGTGGGGTCTGACCCCCAAAATGTGCCAGGATGGTCTCTTCAGCAGAGCACGTGGACACAGTGGGTTACATCCAGACCCTTAATTCCAGTGAAAAGGCAGCACAAGTGTTTTACTCATCATTCCAGCTTTTCCCTTGCAGATTATTTATACAAAAAGGGGCTGGGGTGAAACCAGATCTTTCCCAATTTGCTCCCAATCCCTATTGCTTTCCTGTGAAAATCTGGTGGAGAGAAAATATTAAAAAAAAAAACAACCCCAAAACCCACCGAAGCTCCTGCAAGCAGCCTGAGAGGAAAACAAGTCTGAACTCAAGCAAGGCTCTTCTGACGTGTCCTAAGCAAAACATCTGGCACCCCTGGAAGAGCCATCCAGCCAAGGGACACAGCTGTTTTATTCCACACAGCTCACAGCAAAACAGGGCTCATGCTTCCAGAACATGGCTCAGCAGAAAGGGTGAATTCTTGAGAGGGGGAGTCAGATCTTTCTGCTGTTTATTGCCTCTGAATCCCCAGTTTGCTCCCAGGCTGCTCTGGTGTGAGCTCTGCTCCATCTCCTGGCAGGAGCCCAGGAGCTTTGCTGTGAGGCTGGAGCCTCGTTCAGCTGCTGTAACCCCCAGCAGGCAGCAGAGCCACTCTGGATTTGCACAGACATTCCTCACAGCAGGATCAGGCCCCCAGGTTTGTCGAGGGTGGCTCTGGGAAATTTCCTTTCCTTAAAAGGACCAAGTTTGGCCAAGGCAGAGTTTGAATTGTGATTTCCTTTTTTCTTTTATCCCCTACAACTCAGAGCAAAATTTATATTGATGAGAACTGCCTGATTTACAGCTGCAGAGAATGGTGAGCTCTGTGTCTCCACAGGCCAGACCTGAGGGGGAAAGCTTCCCCCATGCTGGACCATCCATGTAAGCAGTTCCACCACTCCAGGAACCACTTCTGGTGGGGAAAGAAGGGGTAAAAGGCAATGAGACTAATTTGACCTCTGTGGGCTCCACCCTCAGCCTTTCCACTAATTATTCCAAGGGATTTGGGGGTACAAGATTTATGAGATCCTTATAAAAGCCCATCCAAGGGAGACCTGATGCTGGCAGGCTCATGCACTGTGGGTAACACGGTGTCCAAACACAGTCAGATCTGATTCACCCTCTGTACCACCCCACAGCTGGGCCTCAGAAGAATCAATACCATTTATTTTTCTCCCTGCAGTGTTTTTCTCTCTCTGCCACCTCTCTCAGCCCCTAATTTCTTTCTAGTTTTTTTTTTCTGTGGTGCTGTTTTTTTTTTTATATTGGTAGTTGCTCCTAGCTACTGTTTAACTTTGGTGATAATTGGCTGCTGTGGAAGGTGAGGTCTGGGAGGGCACAGCTAGGAGGTGACCAGTTTGTTATTGCAGGGTTGCTCATGGGCACTGAGCTGTGCTGTCTGGCTCTGCAGCTGGAAAAAGCCCATGAGACATGCAGGGTTTGGCATGCTAAGGTTGCTCTCCAGATAGTCCTGGCCACAGGAAATGTAAGAGAAGTAGCCCAGCGAAGGACACAACCCAACAGGCTGCTGAGGCCAGGTTTTTGAAGTCAGAGGGGTGGGGGCTGTGTTGTTTAGGTGATGGCAACCAAATATCCCCCTGTTCTGGGAGGTCTGTGGGGGTGGCTTCACATGAACCTCTCCTGCTCATTCCCACACCAGGGATTTTCCCCCACCAGAGTTTTCTCTCCTGTGGTGGCTGCCAGCCCATCACCACCCTGCTGGGCTTGGGAGGCCCAGCCCAGGGGAGGTGGCCGTGCATCCCTGGCTCCTGCAGGGATGGGCAGGGGGTTTCTCCTCATCTGCAAGACCAGGACAAACATTGTGCTTCTTCCTCCTCCTCCTTTCTCCTTCCTCCTCTTCCTCTTCCTCCCCAGCTTGAGGGCTCTGCAGGGCAGTCACAGCCACCTTTATCTCAATCTTCAGGCCTGCTTTGGACTCATGGGATGGTCCATGCTGATGTTTTACTGCCAGGTGTGAAGACTTGAAGCAGCTTTGCAAGTCCTGGGAGGTTCTGGGAATAACACCAAGAGTTCAGGTTCTCCCATCCTTCAGTCTTGGTTTGCTCAGCTCTGGGCATTGGCTCTGATGGGGTGAACAGAGGTCGTGGGGCAGCACGTGGCATCCTGGCATGTGGAGCCAGAGTGAATCTGGATGGGGAGCAGGCACAAGGGTGGGAGCAGGCACAAGGGTGGAAGCAGGCACAAGCACAGGAGCAGCCTAATTTGCTTGCATCAATCTTGACAACAGCAATGTGAGCTCAGGCTGGCAGTGGAGGCACCCTGGGCATGCAAGGAGAGAAGGTCCCAAAAGCCCAACTCCCAGCAATAACTTGGGTTGTAAAGTTTTCCAAGCAGGAAACTTCACAGAGATCCCACCAAAAGTCAGGGCAGCTGCTGATGCCAATGTGATCGACAGCCTCAGTGTTGCCCATCTGCTCCCAGAGCTCCTGTCTGTGGGAGAAGGGTTGGGCTAAGACCTTGGAGTTGAGCAGCCCCAAGGGAGAATGCCTGGGATGATCCCTCCAGCTGCTGTGCCTTGGGAGCACAACATTGCCTCTGAAGAGAGCTGGGATGAATGCAGAGGGACATGGATAAAAGCATCTGAGAGGGCTTTGCTCCTTCCTCCAAGGTGGCACTGCACAAAATCCAAGCAGGTGATGAAACCCAATCACTTGGCATGTTTCAGTCTCCCAGATATAAGAACACAGCTGAGGCTTCCAACATCACCTCCCAGCTCAGTCTGGCCAGTCGTCCTACAGCGTGGTGGGGAATTACTTCTGCTGTTTTCAATCCTCAAACCCTCCTTCTCCCCCTGTCCCCAAGAGCCACGTGCCACCAAACTCCACCCTAGGAGCGGCTGCATCTCAGCAGAGACCAGGAGACACACACTGATTGATGTGTCAGACCCCAACAGCCTTTGTTGCTCACCTTGCTAATCCTGAAATCTTCCTGGCTCTTCAGAGAGGCAGCAGCAAAAGAAGAGCCTGGCAGCAAACTCAGAGAGCAGCGAGAGCTGAGCTGCTGGAGCCTGGCTGTGCTGGAGCTGGCAGCCAGGAGCTGCCCCTGACCTGGGGCTGCATCCAGCCGTGCCCGAGCACAGCAGGAGCTCCCATCTGGATCTCAGTTTTGCAATCCCGGCCCTCCCCTGCCCAGGGGATTAGCGGAGATGCTCCCAGGGCGGGGGAAGGGGCTAATGAACAGAGCCAGGATAACGAAGCAGGTACGGGCTTCCTGTACTTCAGGGCTCAGGAGGAAATCCTGCAGCTGGTGAATCTGGATACGATTAGTGTCCATTTCTCCCTGTGTAATCAACCCATCTGTTCATCCTCGCGCATCAGCCGCGCACGCCCCATTGCAGGCAGATGCCTCTCGGGCACTGTTCTCATCCCTGTCTGCCACGGCCACTCCAGCAGGATGAGAACAAGGCTCGCTCCGAGCCCTGGCAGCGCCCGCTCCGCTCCCCGCCGGGCTGGGGGAGCCGCAGCCGCCCCGGCCCCGGTGCCGGCGGGACCCAGCCCGGGGAAAGCCGGGGCTCTGCGGGGAGGGTGGCTTCTCCTAAGGGCTTGGAGAGGTTCAAAGGGATCGCTGTGACACACAGATAAGCTCAGCTTTCCAGCCTCTGCCTGCTCATCCCAGCTCAGCTTTACCGCAAGCAGGTGAAGGTGGATTATGTTTGGCTGCCTGGCTTCAAAGCCTTGCTCATCCCGTGGGATGCTGAGCACTGGATACGCCGTCCCCTCATGGCCAGGGGAGGGACTGGGCTCTGTCCTGCTCTGTAACAACACTGGTAAAGTTTGCAGGTGCTGCTGCAGGATCACTGAGGGTTCATTTCAGCTTCTTTTTCTTGGCAATTTTGTCCAGCTATGAAAAAAACACGACAGCCTTGCAGTGGGTTACAAGTGTCAGGTAACTCACTGGCCTGGGCTGAAATGAAATCAAGAGGAGCTGGTATGTGGATCAATGGTGATTTCCGTTTTATTTTAATTTTTTGTGTGTGGGGGGGGGTTTTGTTTGTTTTTTTTTTTGGTTTTTTTTGTAGTGCAGTGGTTCAAGCTTGCATGGTCCTTTAGGGTCTTCTTGGTGACAGAGTTGGGACAAAATTACAAGTTACAATTCCCAGACACCAAACAGTGTCGACCTCCACTGGAATAGCTCTTACTGGTGGTCTCTGGAGTGTCCTGGGGGATCTGTCACACCGGTCCCTGCCCCGGGGGGTTTACATGCACATTCTCCCCCATTGTGATGTTCAGGGACCCAAGCACCTGAGCTCCTGCCATTTGCTGAGTGCCAAAGTGTCTTTACAGCCAGGAACAATCTCAGGAATGCAGCACAGGTTAAACATTTCGTTTGCTTTCAAGGGCTACTTGTTGCTTCATTTCTAAATGCAACCTGTCCTCAGCCCCTGTTGTATTTCTCCAGGCTGCTCTTCAGGTCCTAAATTTCCTGATTTTTGTTTGGTTTGGAATGCACTGATTTACCATAAGGAATAAATGAAAAGCAAAAGAATACAGCACTACTTGTTTGCATAGGCCCTACATAGTTCCGTGCTCTGCTGCTACTGAAATAGGAGTGATAAATCCCACTCCCTGGACAGAGGTTTTTTGGGTGGTGGCTGTGTGCAAACAAGGCCGGGGAAGATAAACAAGCAAAAAAAAATGGGTTTAGGAAATGACAGTTGAAGATGGTCAATCAACTGATGGGTCAAAGCCAGCACAAGACCATCAATTAGCAAAGCTATATTGATATTGTTTCCTCAAAGCATTTTTGTGTCCACAAGGAGGGCTGAGAGCTGGATCTGTGGTCACACTTGGCTGCAATTAGGAATCTGTAGTTTCTATGTTGCAAAGGGGGAGTTTTAGAAAGGATTCTGCCTGTAGAAAATATGTCCACAGTTCCAGAAGGGCTCAGCCAAAAGGGTGATGAAAATCTGTCTGTTGGTGTCATCGTCAGAGCTGCTGGAGGTGGGAACATTTGCTAATCTTGCTTATTTTAGGGGCCCTGCTTTCGGAAGCAGTTCAGTTCTGAAAATGCAGCTCTGAAAACTCGGCTCTCAAGAGTCTCATACAATACATGCCTCAGACTAGACTAAAGAGGGATGAATTTTTCAGACTGTAGGTTCTTGCTTGCCTAATTATGATTTTCAGCTTCTTACGATTCAGTCTTTGCATTGTACAAGTGTGACACAGAAGAAATAGCTGTGACATTGCCTGGCGTTTTCTGTTCCAGCTGGGGAGGAACCAGCCAAACCTGCAGGGTTTCAGAGCTTGCAGAGCTGGTGTGGAAGGAGAATTTAGTTTCACGTTTGGGAATCTAACTCCGTTCCCTGAGTAATTTAAACGGTGACAATTTCTCTCCCTCCAGCACCCCCAGGCCTGGGGACAGTGTCAGTCTGAAGGGGTAACTTTGGCACCCTGGGGCACTTCAGGGTTGAGCAGGATTGTTGTATTCATACCAAACATCAAGGCAAACAACCTTCATCAGCTCCCGTGCTTACATCTCTATTGGAACCTTTCAGTAGGTTAAAATCTCCACTATGGGTTTTGACTTCCCTGTTCAGTTGCCTCAATAGACTCATAAGGTGCCTGAAGCTGCACAAAATGGCTTTTGGATGAGCTCAGGACTGGCCAAACTCTAAAATGGTTTGGCTTGCAGGATTTGTGGCAGCTGCAGCTCCAAATCCAGCCTGGGATGTGTCCTAGTAGTGATTATGGACAGAGAAACCATCTCTCACTTCTGAGAGTTCTCTGCCACCATCCAGCTTCTGGAAGAGAGAGGGAAAAGCTGCCCTGGTTGTGAGCAGAGCCCCAGAGCAGGGTGGGATGTGGGTCACAGACAGACAGACTGCTGGGCATGTACTAAAAAATCAGCAATGTTGCCAAAACCCCTGGCTTGGGGTTTTTCTGTGTTTTCGTGGGTCTGGAGCCCCAGAGCTCTGTCTGTGATATGGCAGCTCCATCTTCATCTGTGGTGGGAAGCAGGAAAAGCTTGGATGGACTCTGGCCTTTGTGCTTTAGCAGTGCCAACAGTATGAATAATGTATAGGAGTTCAATTCTTCCCTCCCTGGCCGAGGGCAAGGTGTCCCAGCTGATAAGAACTGGGAGCCCAATCTTGTTAAAGCCAGTGTTAGAATTAGACCTTCATGAGATCCACTGCCTCGAGCAATTCCATTGTTCAAAGCACATTCGGTTAATTAGTACATTAACTAATAACCTTCTCAGCATCCCAGGTAGGGAATATCTGTCTCCCAAAGGAGGAAACAGAGGCAAAGTGACTCGCTCAGACTGGATGCAGGAGCTTAGCAATGCAGCTGTTAAGTCTGTTTTTTCTGTCCCAAATGATTTTGTGTGGCTGCTGCTGCCTTATGCACATAATTTCCCTGAGACAGAAATGGAGGAGTCCTAAAAACTCCCGAGAGAGTGCTCAGGGCCAGTGGGGAAAGGTACCATTGGACAAACCTGAGGTGAACTGAACCCATCCAAATACTCAGAGGAGGTAATTTGCTTCACCCAAATGCACCAACTAAGGAATAAAACCAAAACCACTTCTCCTCATTTTCGAGGAGAGTTCTTCTCACCAACTTGGCTTTTCACTCACATCTTCATTACTCTAAATTTCATGAGCAAATAGCCAGTGTGGGGAGGAGAGAGCACAGGAGAAATGACAGTGTGGCTGTGTTTGTAGAGGCTCACTGGGATGGGATCAGACCAGAAAGATAAGACCTGAAGAGATTCAAACAAACAGCCAGAGGGGAAACTTTGATGCTGAGGAAGTCCTTGGACTCCAACACATGATAATGAGCAGCTGATTTCCACAGCTTTGCAGCGTGGTTGGAAAAAACCCTGAGCTGAAGAACAAGGGTAGAGTTCTTTAGCTTGCAAGACTCATGACAACACCACAGACCCCTTCTCACGAGCCCTGATCCCAAAAAGAAAGGGGAGGCTTGTTCTCTCCACCCAGCTCTGACATGAAGGCACTTTGTGCTTTACCTACTCTCGAATGACAATCCTCAGCAGCAGGGATGTGTGTGCAGGGGAATGAGAACCAACTCCTGCATGCAGGGATCCCTCCCTGAGGAGGAGAATCTCACGGGGTTTAATTATGGGGCCACGTGCCTTATCAGTCTGCTGGCTTCCAACCAGCCCAGGCAGCCACAGCCCTGCTCAGCCCTGGAATGTCAAGGGAGTGCCTGGAATGAGGGACCTGCTGAGGTCACAGAAGCAGAAAAGCAAGTGGCTGTCCTGTAGAAGGGGCTCCTTTCATGACCACAGCTTAATCCACCACCAGTTTGCTGAGCCCACAGCAGCCCAGATTGGAGGCTACAAAAATATCCCTGTTCAGCAACTCCTCCCTTGTCCTTTGTGAAGCTCCAGCATTTTAATCATGTTCACACCTCCCTCTCCTGACACAAACCGTCTCAGCTCCCTCCCAGGTCCACAAAACCTGTGCATTCCTGGTCTCATTCCCTTGCTTATGCATCAGACACTCTCCCCTCCATAAGCTTCCCAAACATCCCCGTTTGTTTATTCTCTGTATTCCCATCTTTCCCCAAATGCACCCTCATTTGACTAAGATTTGTTGAATAACCAGCTAGTGCTGAGGGGCTACAGGCAGTTTTGGGTGTGCTGTTGATAGATGGAGCAATCCCAGCCCCATGCATGTTCCCTGTTCCATATTTCTCCCTCTCAGGACCATCAGGAAAGTGCTGCTGATGTAGGGGCCCTGTTACTGGGAAAGACAAAACACCCCATCCTGTAAATGTGTCTTGTAAATGTGTCTCATCTGGCTCTGTTTGTTTTCACCTGGAATAAGGGTTAAAACAGAGTTCCTCAGGTTGTCAGGGATTTCTAGAGGAGAGAATGAAAACCAATTTCAGGTGCCAGAGCAGCTGAAATTGGTTTTTATTCCTAGCTTGAGCCTGATGTGCTGCATGTGGCCATTCTTGATCTGTTCCTATACACATCTAGAGTCTTTTGGTCATCATTCTCCAACCGGTCTTGCTGGTTTTCCTGGATGAGTATTACACAAGAAATGCACAATTCTCTCCATGCAAAGGCATTTTCAAGCAAGCCTTGTCTTCTCAAAGCCTAGTAAAATAAAGCAGACTTGGGTCTCTCAAATACCTTCAAAATTCCCAGATTTTGAGGTTAATACAAAGTGCACAAACCTGCCTGTGGGGTCACATGGCTCCACATCAAAACCATACCAGAACTCAGGATAACCTGAGCAGGCTCTCAGTGGAGTTTGTTACAGGTGATGCTTATTTTTATGGAAATTTTAATAAGCCTAATCAATCACAACAAATTACTAATAAATCCATAACAATTTTCACCTGGAGATCTTAGGTTACTTTGCCAGAAATTGCAGTGAGGAATAGTGGTTATTATAAAAACAAAATCTAAAGATTGAACTTTTTTCACAGGATAATTCAAGGTGTTGCCATTATGCTTCTGCTCTGAATTACTTTGCAGAGAAATTGCCCTCCCCAGTGACTTGAGAAAGCTGAGCAGGTCCAGCCTCCTGTGCTTAAATTTATCCCATGTGAATATGGCACAAAGTACCTCGTCCTATTGCCAACCTTCCTTACATGATTCTCCTCCAGGTCCTGTAACACCTTCAAAGCTGTGCTGGGTTTTGGCATTTCCAGCTCCCTGCATTCTTAAGGGATAGGACTTCTAATGGGGAGATCTTACCCATCCTAAATCCTGGGAACACTCCTGATTTTCGCAGCTTGTCCCATCTACAGAAGCAGAAAGCCCAGGGGGTGTTTGATTTGTGTCCTCCTAAGGGTCTTCCCATGCTGGGTACTCCCAGACAGGTTTGTGAGGTCGTTTGCCTTGCCCTCAAAACCTGTCACTTGTTTTGCTCAGGATCTGGAGGAACGTAACACCTGTGCTGGAGGGTGGGATTAACCTGTGTGTCTTGCTGGATGCTAACTGGGACTTCAGCCCTGTGCTTTTGGGAGAGGAGGGTCCAGTGAGAGGCATCTCCAGTTCCTCAAGCCATGGGTGCATTGCCCAAATGGGCAGCTGTGGGGCTGCTCCCTGGAAGGGCAGGAAGATAAAAGTCATGGAGCTCACAAGGCTTTTTGTGGGCACAAGGTCCTGCTGGAGAGAGCCTCTGTTTCCGAGGCAGGCTCGTCCTGACAGGAGCGAGCAAGGAAAGCTCAGGCTGCCGTTCCCGCGGGTGCCGTTGGGATCCGGGCAGTGGAGGCCACGCTGTCCCCAAGGCTGGGTTCCTGTCCCCCTCTCTGGTGTTATTTACACCATTTCCTGCCCGGGGAAGTTCAGGAGTTTGACGTTACGGGCTTGGTTTCCGCTCTCCCTTCGGGAGCTCTCTCAGAGCCCGGCAGCGGCCGGGCCGGACCCCGCGGGCGGGATGGAGGTGGCGGCCGGGCCCAGGGAGGGAAGCGTAACCCACGTCAGGCCAGACAAGTCAGGCTCAGCCGGCTTGGGAGGGCTGGAAACCCAGCCCCGTGTCCATCCCTGCGGCTCAGCCCTGCTGCGGGACTGGACGGGGCCGGCGGGAGGAAGGAGGACGCGCCCGGGCATGGCTGCAGAGCTTTTGGGTTCCTGCCGAATTGACGCCCTCCCCTCTCCCCCCTCATCCTTCCCGCCTGGCCTGCGTCTCCCCTCCCTTCCCTTCTCCCTCCCATCCCGCAGCAAACAAAATGGCTGCTCCATGGCCATTTTGTTTCCCATCTGGAAGGGGGAAGCCGGGACGCTGGGACTTGGCTCTTTTTTGGAGGCTGCGGCCATGTCCGAGCCCAACTCTCCCGTCTCTACGTGGCACCGGCTGTAGCAAGAGAGAGAAAGGGAAAAAAAAAAAA
>WEIU01012450.1:0-19525 GCA_013389925.1 Aegithalos caudatus | reverse complement strand
GGATCCTTCCCTTCCCTTCCCTTCCCTTCCCTTCCCTTCCCTTCCCTTCCCTTTCCTCTTTTGCTCTGACCGAGCATGTAACTGTTGATAGAGATTCAGTTATCCTTTGAAGTGAAATTGCTTATCAGACTGTAAATTCCAAATTCCCTAAGAAAAGTTTGCAAAACAAAACTTGCAAAGATATATGAAATGCATCCCCAGCTCTCTATGTACATGTTGTATGGCATACCATTATATCATTTTCCCTACATCTGCCATAAAAGGCAAGAACTTCAGTGTAGAAGACAAGAGGCTGATGAATGTGTGCAATTTACTGTAACTGTTGGGCTAATCCCCTTCCCCCACCCTCTTAGCTGAGCTGTGACAGCCATAAACCAGCTGTGAGAGCCGTAAACTCTCTGAAATGAGGAGGAGATACCAGCACTCTGATAAGAAACAGAGCACTCACTTGCCCTTGTTACAGTTAGAGAATAACAGCACGAGAACGATGACTTTCTTGTGCAAGACATGATCAGTATTGTATTTAGCGGCTCTGCCAGTTACTTTGAAACACATGGAAGGACCTCTAGCAGCATGCATTACCTTTTGTTTCAAGAACAAGGCTTTGTGTGGTGTGATGAATTTTTAAAACAGTCATTTGGATGTTGCAGGCCTTTGGTAAATGAAATGCAGAAGCTCAGCCTATTCAAGTTCATATTTACATCCCTGTGTGTCTCCAAGCTGGTGACAATATATCCAAATGGATTCTGGTGCCTAGATTAGAACTAAGGTGCTCCTTCCAAACCCATGCATGGTTCTGAAACCTCCTCCATCTCCAGCATTCTTACAGATGCCTAGAAATCCTCTGCCCTTGATGCAATGCCTATAATTGATATCAGCATGTGTTGGTGAATGTTCATGAATACTTTTGGTATGATAGAGACAGATAAACTGCAGCCTAAACAGCAAAGGCCACCCATACACTATTAAACCAAAGGCACGTGAAAGCACATGAAATTAATCTTCTGCAGAAAATACCTGTCCTTATAGAATGGAGTTTGCAACTACAAGAGTGGCAGACATTATTTTATATTAAAATAGTTCTGTATAACTGTTAAATTGGGAGAGAAAGGGTGGTGGTCATTGCCTTCTAAGTAACAGCTTATCTCGATCATTTTCTCCAGGAGTTAACAGGCTTTGAACCAAATTCTATTTTTTTCCTGTGGGTTTTCAAGATGTGTTAGGGTTTATTTTTTTCCTTTCTTATTCCACTGCAGGCTGAAATACTGTAGAAATACTCTTCAGTCTTCTATTTGTAATTGAGCAATTAAACATATTGAGCCAGAACAAAAAATCTGTGAGAAGCACAAAGAATGGAGGCAAGAATAAAACGGATTCTCAGCTATAGAAAATGAATTGAAATAGCTGTATAAAATTGACTTGACATACCATGTAGTAAAAATTATGAAGCACAGGAAATAGTTCTTTAACACTGTTGATTTCTCAAGTTTCTGGTTAATTTTCAGTTATAGTCAGATACCTATCTACTTGCAAACCATTTAGGGACAGAAGATGACTGGGACTGGTTAGCATAGAGTTAGGAAGGGGCAGTCAACCCTGACCAACTAGGTAGCCTTCTGTGATGAAATGACTGTCTCAATGGAGAAGGGGATACTAGTGGTTGTCTTTTATCTTGATGTCAAAGAGGCTTTTGATGAGGCTTTCTCTACTAGTGTTCTAATAGAGTATTTGCTGAAATATGTTTTAGATAAGTAAATGCTAGATGGATTGAAATCTGACTGAATGCCTGAGCTAAAAAGGTTTTGGTTGGTGGCATGAGGTCCAGTTGTGGGCCAATACTTAGTGATGTATATCAAGCATCAATACTTGAACCAATGCTGATTAAAACCTTTGCTAAATTACTGGTATGGACGGTACCCTCACCAAATTTGTAAATGAAACACAATAGGAAGAAGTGATAACAAACCAGAAGGCAATGCTGCCATTGAGAGGGACCTAGACAGATTAAAGAAATTATCTCAAAAAGATCTCATGAATTTCAGCAAAGGGAAGTGCACAGTCCTTCCCCTGAGTAGGAACAACTCCAGACACACACCAGGAGCCTACCACCTGGAAAGCAATTCTGCAGAGAAGGTCCAGGGGGTAGAGATCAAACTGATAATTGAGCCAGAAATCTGCCCTTCCAGCAATCAACAGCTTCCTGGGAGAAATGTTCACAGCAGGTGAATCCTTCCCCCCTACTCAGCCTTGGCAAGGCCTCCTCTGGAGTGCTGGGGCTAGTTATGGGCTCCTAAGTACAGGACAAATATGGAGCTACTGGAGGAAGTCCAGTAAAGGACAATGGTTAAAGAACTGGAGTATGTCTGATACAAGGAGAGGCTGAAGGAGTTCTGTGGAGTACATATGGTCCTGAAGAAAGTCCAATGGTGGCGAGATGGACCCAGTCTTTCTCCAGGAATCCAGTGGAAAACAGGATGAACTGGCATGCCCACATCTCCTTTTATCTAGCTAGGAATGCTTGAGTCCCCCCAAGCTGGGCGGAGCATCTCGCAATGGGATGATGTAATGTCTCATATCATTGGTGAGCGTTAATGGCCCATTATCAGAAAATATCAGCTCCAAAACTTGTGCTTGGCCACCTCTTTGTTTTGGTTAAGTACCCAGAAATTAGTTACCTAGCAACTTAAGGGAAAAAATTCAACTAACACAAAGGGGACAATATCCAACCTCCAACAATAGGGCAAACCACCAGTATTAAAACCAGACTTCTACCAGTCCAAAACTGGAAATATGATTCTTTCTCCTGCCTTGTGTAAGCAACAGCCAGGTGTTGTCGTACAGTGTATCTCTTTGGTTTCCTATATGGGCTGCTTTAACTTCTGTTTTCATGTCTAGGAGCTGAGAAGAAATGAAAAGTTCAACTTTGAAAACAATTTCTTCATTTGATCATGACAAGGGGCCAGGGAAGGCCTTTTAGTGGCTGTGTGAATCAGTCCCTGCAACTGCTTAGGCTGATAATGTAGCTCCTGCTTGGACGTGAAGAGGATATACTCTAGAAAGATAAGTGCATCCATGTAAAATAAAATGTTGCTTTTACTGCAATACCTCCCTAGCACCTTGGATGTCTGGGTTGTATTTTGGATAAAATAACTGTTGCAAGTATTCTAAACCAACAGAAGAGCTAAAATTATTTCCTCAGATTGAAAGGTATCAGTGACTTTTTAGATCAGTCAGGACTTCTCTGAGTTGCTCCAGATTTACCAAAATACATTTCTCCACCCAGAGAAGAGTCTCAGTAATTTTCTGCTCCACATCTTGAGTCTCCTTACAGGTCTGCTCCAGCATGGTAAGACATCCCCATGTGCCAAGGCATTGCAATTGTAATAGCAGATATTTTCTTTCATTGCTTAAACTGACTTCCGGCAGGGACGAACTATGTTGTTGAAAGGTATTCATATTGATTTTACATTTGAGTTGAGTTTTTAGACCAATATTGACAGTATTTTTTTAGCCACTGTGGTATCTGCCAGAACTGAGAAAGTAGTTGCCTCATGAGAAAATAAAGTAAGAAAGGCAAATCTTGAGGGAAAGTTGATTGTTTAAGGTAAGTTACAACAATATAACTTAGCTTCAGGTAATACTTAAGGCTCTTGCTGGGGTCTCTCTGTCATTAAATGGTTCTGTGCCACTGGAGCTATGTGAGAGAGCTGAAGAGCATCACAGAAACCTCTGAGGGATGTGGTGTCTGCTTTGTGGGGAGAAAGGTGAAAGATAAGAGTGTGTCGTGATAATAGCCGTGAGGAGCTGAAACAGAAATGAAAACTGATTCCCATAAACATCTGCCTTTCAAGTTTCCTATTTGTTAGACCTTTGGCATAGGAGAATGGGGTTGAGACTACATCTAGCACACTGCAATGGGATGAGGAAGCAGCACAGTCTCGCTAGTGAATTGAGATCCTGGCAGACAGCACATGTGAGGTCAAAGGTTGTTGTTGCAATTGCTCGAAAGTGCCTGTGTTGGGTTAAAAAGGAGTCTGAAGTGGAGGCTGTCTCTATTTACCTGGTGTTCAGTGTGACAGGTATGAGCAGGCCATTGTCCATGACTAAGTCCTTGTGAGTTGTGGTCATGGCAATCTTGTGACTATAGGGAGAAATGTGAAATTGAACCTAAATCTGATTTATTTGTAAAAATAGGACAGCATCTCTAGTTGGTAGGATTGATGGATAAAAATAATTGCATATATTTACACAGATGAGAGAGCTGCTGTAGCTGCTCCAACAAGAAAATGTTTTAAATTAAGAGTTGTCTGGTTTTTTTCATGAGAGGGTGGTATGGTGCAAATAATAAATGTATTGAGGACTTAAAATGCTTTTTAACAAGTACTTGGAGTCCTGACTATTTTTGGTATTCTTGTCTTGTCCTGCTTCTGCTTTGGAATCCACTCATAAAATAGTTTCATAGGAGCCTCTTTTCATTTTATTTGCCTTTTGAGGTACAATTAGTTCTTAGAGAAAAGTGTTCTGTATTCAGATGTAAATTTACAAATCCAACTTCATTTCTGCCCCTTTGACAGATTAAATAAGCTATCTCTGTGTCTCTGTGTCTGCTTGTAGTGAGACAGTGCAAACCATTTCAAAGTCATGCAAAATATGTTTTTATGGAGCTAATTTGCTGGAAAGCTGCCAGAACTTCTCTGGTTTGAATATGATGTTGTGGAAAACAAACATGAGGAAGAGGAGCTGTGAAAATTGAGATAACTATAGAGCTGCTAGGAGATTGTGGGTAAAACTATACTGATTTACAGAACATTCTAGACACATTTTTAGGATTTAACATGTCCCTATGAATAGAAGGTTACACAGGACACAATGAAAAATATTTTCCTGACTAGAAGGTTTCATTTATATCAGTGCCAAAAATAGAATAGTCTCTGATTTACAGTTCTGCTGGCTGAACAAATTGTTTGGTATGGAAACTTTGACAAGATTTTCTGGCCTTACTTTTTTCATTAGGAATCTTTTTCTGTCCCCTGAAAACATACTCCATGCTGAATTCAGCTCTCTTTATTTCTCGTTTCCTTTTTTCTCCTTTCCTTTCTGAGTTAGATTTCTGTCATTATATCTGCTTTTTCCCCCAAAGTATTTTCTTCTTTGCAAGAATAAGGCTTTTCCTCCCATGCTCTAAATAATTTGGCTTTATTTAGCACAACTTTTGGAAGTTTTTTTCTTTTGGGGACCTCCATCTGATTAAGGTCCTTGCAGTATAGGTTCTGCTTAAGGTCACCTACTTTTTGTGACTGCATTATCCCTGACTATACCTGATTCAGCACCATTCATACCATTTAATGCTCCAGATGAGATTTCAAGAGGTCCCAGGTCTTCAGTCTACTGATTGTTCTTTTCTTTTTGTGCTCTAACATGGACATTGTTGGTTAGGACATGCTCATTTACACTGCTCTGAACATCATCTGCTTGACCCAAACCATCTCACCACACAGTGCAGAGTCATAGTACAGATCTATGAATCTCTTCCAAATGAGCTTGAATTTTGTACTTTTTTAAAATTTTTTTTTAGATTTATTTTTAGGTGGTACTGCTATATTAGCATAGCTGGATCTCCACCCTAAATAGCCTTACATTGTAACAAGTCTAGGACACCCAAGAATGGCTCCATACTGACACAGCTATTCTCTTCCTGGGTCTGGGATATATTGCCATTGGTGGAACTACAGGGATGTCTGTGCTGATCTCTGCTGTGCAATGTAAACATGCTCCTGAACTCCCAGAACCCTGGCCACTCCAAGACAACCATGCACACATTTTACACTTTATTTGCAAAGAGATTTACATTGTCATTAAAATTGTAAATCTGTGTTTTTCAAAATCCTGACTTGGCAAGATGGTTAAGAACATGCTTAAAATTAACCAAATTGCAATTTATAGCACTTGTGGCATTCACAGCAGGCAAATGTTTCTCTTTTAATGGAGAATAATGAACACCTGAATAAATACAAGTAACATACCTCTCCAAAGAATATAAAATGAAATTAATATATGACTTCATCTTCCATCTTACATATTGTTGGGTGTATTCTTAAATATCTGCTGTATTGTAAATCTGATAGGTATGAACTATGAATCCTAAAATTTTACATGCCATCATATACATGGGGCACTGTGGGAGCCATATAATCTACGTTTCTTCATCTCTTGCAGCAAAGAACACTTGTGAATGTCCCAGGAGGAGACAGCAGTAAGACTCATATGTTGGTGTTGATGAGAGCCTTCTTTTTATTTCCAGTGGCTGGACATACTGGCAGTGGAAATGTAGTTCAGAATATATCCCTCAACTACAGTAGGATTCTGTGGGCACTGTTGCTTCTCTGTTGACTTCTGCAATGGTTAGTCACAAGTCAGATTTGTTTTAGTAAAATTCCTCTTCTTGAAGTTTGATTTACTAATCTATTACAAATACAGTAATGGTTGGGGAATGTGAAAATGCTGTGGTAGAAAAATATTTGTTTACTCTCTATTTACTCTGGTGCATCAAGAATTAAGTAAATCTACTTTTGCCAAAGGGGGAGGATGTTTTACTGTTTTAATTTGCTCTTCATATAACTCTGTTACCAATATGTTCTAATTTTCTGCCTATAGAAGACTCTCACTCTTATAGGGTCTCACTTTCAGATTTCTGGATGGAAGAATGAGACACCAATTTTATTAAGAGCCATCTTAACTGACAAGTCATAGTCTCTCCTACTATCAGCCAGCACCATTTAGTAAAAGAGTTATGCTCCTAAATATTTAATTGCAGTCTGGATACAGGTTTTACCATTCTGTGAGACCTAGCTCACAGATATCCCCACTTTTATTTTGCTGTCGTAACTATCAACATCTGGTCAACGCTGGGAGCATCTTCATGGTGGTAGGATGAGTGCTATCTTCAGTTCATGTGTCATAATTAACACATCTGATAATAAGTAAAGCAAAACAAAGAGCCGGGAAGAAAATTTTTGATGCTTAAATTCAATGGCAAAAAATGTCCTTTGCCATTGCTTATCTTACACATAGTTTCAGTAATGAGGACAAGGTAATTGTGGAATGCATTCTGGTGGAATTTGTTCAATGGTGTTTGCACACACCTCTACCTTCTCTAGCATTGCACTAAATGCACAAAGGCAGGACCCTCCAGTGGTTCTGTGTGCTTCAATACACCACTAACTGCTCTTTGCTTTTTGTGCCAGGTCACTGAGGAACTGTCCTGCAAATGACCACCTTTTAAATTTAAGATGGCTTGGAGATTTTTTTTTTTTTTTGTGCTGGTACATCCAAGACCTGTCAGGGAGAGAAGAGAAATAACTTGCAACTTTCAGTCTAGGACAAAGCTCACTAATTCAGGACTAAACAGTGATGAAAAAGAGAGGAATTCACAAAAAGAGAAGGTTGGCAACAATCACCATAACAGCCCCTGCAGCTGTTCATATCATGTTCAGTACCAGAGATAAAGAAAATCTCCTGAAGAACATGGTATTAGCACAGGGTAAAGACTTTTAAATACACTTGTATTTGGTGGAAAAACTTCTGTGAGTCTGAATGTGGTTGACACAATATTCTTGCAATCATGGCATGACTATTAAGACAACCAAGGAACTCTTGAGTCCCTAATTTAGGAATTCTTAAGTCTGTTGCAGTGTCAGCATAATCCCTACCTTGGCCAGCCCTGGAACCACGGCAGTGAGGGTACGGCTCGGTAGGAATGAACCTTGATGATCCCGTGAGTCTTGGCTTGCCTGTTGAAGAGGAGCAACGAAGGCAGGAACAGAAGGAAAGAGGCTCTGCTCGAGGTTCAACAACTTTATTTGTCTCACAGTGGGAACAACCTCAGTTTATGGTGACTGCTCAGGCAGAGCCCAAGAGCGCCTGAATACAGTAACCTTTATTGGGGGGAGGAACCAGGGGAAGGGTTTAACCTGGGACCAGTCAGGGATAGGTGGGGGATGGTTCTCTAAATTCGTGACACATAGGGAAACCAACCAGGGTATAATAGGAGGGGAAAACAGGGATCCTGCCCAGTCACTTGATGACCCTGCTTGAACTTTCTGGGCTCAGGGCAAGGCATCAGAGTGATGGACAGGGTCTGGAGGTTATATAAGTCCAGACTGACAAATAACTGCAACCAGGATAAAGCAACTAGGGGAGGAACACAGGGGGTACATGGAACAGACCATTGAACATATAAGTCTAAAACTCGAATGTTAGGTTAACAAACTCAAGGGCACACTGCCACGTAAGTCCATTTTTCTTCCTGCCTTTGACAGCACAGGTAGTTCAGTGCTGGCAAAATGAATGTAAAGCCAACTGTTGCCGTCCATCCACCACAGGATGTTGTTTGAAGCACAGCTTTCTTGATTTCAGTGTTCTGTGCTGGTTCTTGAATGCCAACTGCCTCAGGAGGGTTGCTGTAAAGCACCATGGCATATCAACTCTTCTTTAGACCTTGGAACAAATTGTTAAAAAGACTGAGGACAAGATCAGCATCTGTTTGAATTCTAGGTGAATGGCATCTTCTAAAGGAACTGTGGTTTTGGAGATGCTACCAGCTGGATCCATTGGGAATAATTACACTTACTTTCGGCAAGCATGTTAGTCTTCAGTCAGACTGCCTAGGCTTGGATAGTATTGTGTAGGATTGGGCTGTTAATACACATTGTGCTTAGGGACAGCTTTTTACCCTGCTAATGTTCACAAGTGATTCCTTCATTCTGCCTTCTTGAAAAGTGCAATATTAAATATATACTCTGTAAAGCTGAATAAGTGGACCTTCTTTTCACAAGCTCCTTTTTTTCCACTGGCTTGAGAAAGTGTAGGTAACTCTTGAAAAATTAATGTATAATTATGTAATTTTATGCAGAAAAACTTATTTTCTGTTATGTCAAAACCAGTGATGATTAATTATGCCTCAGAGCAGTCAAGTTTCTGGTCTTGCCAGAAACCACTTCTCAGATATAAGCATCTTTTCCAAAAAAGTGTGAGACTGCATGTTGTCATGTGTATGCCTTCCTTTCTGATCCATTTGTTAATTGGTAGTCTTTTAATTAAAAAAAATACTTCTCACTGCATTTTCATATTATTTAATTAAAAATAACTGGCATGTCACTCACACGTGACTCACGGATGTTGTTCTGCCCCTTTTCAAAGCACCAGTGTGTTTGTGCACCTGAGTTTGGTGGGCAGGATCAGCCACCAACTAACCTATCATGTGTGGCTGGACCAAGATCCACTACAGCACTGGTTCTATTTAAAACAAAGACACAGGCACATGTTACATAGATGTGTTATATCATCATTGGATGGTTCATATTATTCTCTGAAAAAATAATGCTGTTATTTATTATGAAAACTAACTGATTTGGTTCTGTGTCAATTTTATTTGCCATCAATACTGTTTCAGCTTTCGGTGGAACCCTGCCAACTTTTCTTGTTCTCCTTGCTCTAACCAAGGCCCTGAAAGCTGACTTTCACAGGCTGTGATTAGACAGTGGGGTCTCTGTAAGTGTGGTCTCATATGAGCAGCTGTATGTTTTTTCTGTAGAGGGAACTTGTCATTAAAGAACTGAGAAGATAAGTGGGTGGTACCTTGGGCTGTTTTTCTTTCAATTTGGCCCTCATTTACTTTAGACACTATGAAGGAGTCCACATTAGCTGATGGTGCCCGCAATTCACTTGTAGTGATGAAGGCAGCTTGACAGCTGCATAAATCACTGCTAGATACTACTGATAAATTGCTGCATATGAATTTGTAGAGGACCACCCAAGCAGAACTTGGGGGCAACCTGCAGTCTCACTAGGCTTGCACATGAATACAGTAATGCAAATTTGCTTAACTCTTTATTAGGATTTCGTATAGTTTTCCTATTAAGAAAGGTATTGACATTTTTCCACTTGCTTATTTGCTAGACTGGAGTGAAGTAAATTGCCAGGATCCAGCACCTCCCATCATCTGTAGTTGCAGTATTAAGATTTGTTTGTTCATGCAGGGATACCAGTTTGCTTCCTCATTTTGAACTGCACAATCTGGTGGTAGGGAGGAGGAGAGGAAACAGATGGGAAAAGAGAAATGAACTTCTAGATAATATAGTTACTTACTGTGTGCTAGAGCGAAAAGCTTGGGCAGGGAAAAGTGATCATTAAAAAGCTGCAGTATGCTGCCCAACAGCAAGGATTGTATCCTGTCATTTCTGATTGAAGACACAGTTGAGGTCAGGACTTGGTATCATATCCATCGGAAGGAGTAATATAAGAGCACAGGAACTTATTTCTAGTAAGTGTATGTGCAAATCTCCATGAGGAACTTGGCTGCTTTATGAAAACCTAGAAAGCTATTGATCCATTGCCACCTGATATGAGTTGAGCTCTAGGAAACATTAATCAATACCAAGGTTGTATTCCTATCATTAGATATGGGACTAGAATTTGCAAAGCCTGGTTCTTAACAGATGTCCTGTGTCACCTGCAGGGCTCTCTAGGTCTCAAGTGTCACTCAGCTACTGGTCTTACAACTTTCTTAGCAGTGGTCATTGCTAATGGATTCTTGATCTTTTGTCTAATGATTATATATCAGCAGCTTTATGGTTGTCATGTGTTTTATTAAGGAGTACTTTCGTCGCTTTAAAGAAATTACAGACTTATGCTACCAGAGTTCATTTTTCTGGCATTTCCATCTCATCTATTTCAGTGCTATCAGGGAAAAAAAAATTCCCTGTCTTTCTTTCTGGTATAACATAAATCAGAATATAATTATAACACCACCTGAAACATTTTTTCTTTATCTGCTAGTTATTACTCGAGACATTAGTATTTTAAAAAAATTTCCATATTCCACTCTCAAAGTCTGATCTCTAACCAGAATAGATGTACAGAAAGGCAAATTTCAAAAACATACATTTCTAAAATTTGCAGTAATTACATAAGCATGTGCAAAGCTACAGTCAACATCTGGCTTTTTAGTCATTTAAATGGGCAATTGCAAAGGCTGGGTGAGTAGTCATGGTAACAGTAACTGTCCCTGTCTGTGTATAGGTGTCTGTGCCTGCATGTGTATCTGTGCATATATCTGCATCAAGATGTGTGTCTCAGTTCCCATGACCTGTCTTGTGAGAAGGAAGGCAAAATCCAAAAAGGAAAAGTGTTGTACAACTCTTACAAGGGAGTCATAAAGGGCATTACTCTGGATTTCCTTTTCTTTTTCTTTGGTGGCCTTTCATTTTTTGGCATACCTGTTTTCATTCTATCATCTGGAAATTCCCTCTACGTGTCATGTGGTTTGATTTGACCAGCTTTTGGCATTTGAAGGTCAATTAAAATCTCCTCTGGGATATGAACCTTCAACATCACTGTACCCTACCCCCAAAGTTTCAGACTCAAGGAAGTGAGGATCGAGAAAGAAGAGAATCTTCAAGAACTGACATGCTTGTTCACACCTGGAAAAAAAAAAAAAAAAAGGAATTTAAGCAAACATTCACACTTGGCTAAAGTTTTTTCCGGTTTAAAAGAAGT
The DNA here is from genome assembly GCA_013389925.1 of Aegithalos caudatus. NCBI lineage: Eukaryota > Metazoa > Chordata > Aves > Passeriformes > Aegithalidae > Aegithalos > Aegithalos caudatus. Next base: position 7,969 of record WEIU01012450.1, on the reverse strand, counting down.
CCTTGTGCTTCAGTCAGCCACCGTTCTACTTCCTGACTTAGAGTCACTCATATCTCCGTACTGGATATGGTAGATTACTATGTAAAATGACATTGACGATTAGTAAATGGATGATGTGTCAATCAGTTTAATTGCAGGTAAAAACACTCCAGAAGCCTCTATTAACAGTGAGCTGAACTGCCAGAGGGCCTGCAATGCAAAGATCATTTACTGTATGTTTCTTGGCAATAGTCTAATTAGTTTCATGTACCATCAGCTATTTTTCATAATATCCCAAAGCTCAACATCACACCTTTTACAAACATAAAACCACAAGTGGTTTTGATAAGTCTACAATGCCTTCACCAGTTTTAACTACTTGCTGCATTCCCACACTCATTTACATGTTCTGAGAAACCGGCAATGGGTGCAGCTTTAAAGGATAACAGTAGTGCTAAATAGAGTGGTAACGAATGCCATACCATCTCTCAGGTTACTTTTATTGACTTGGTACCTCTAAAGTAAGGAAAACCTTTATTAAGAAAAAAAGTCTAAACATATTCTTGAGCACATCTGGTTTGGTTTTATTTCTTTAAAATTAGATTTGTTTTCCTCTTTCACTCACAGGAAATATATTTAGGAACAATGTTCATCTTGGAATGACATGCAGTGGTATGGCAGGCAGACACTTTTTGAAATCTGTTTACTTTCTACCAGTCAACAGTTGCTAAAATGTTCCTGGAATGAAAAGTGTTTTTTATCTGTTGAGTGTTTGGATACTTGCATCTTTAGATGCAAAGATTATAGTACTTTCTTACTCAAAATTAACTTGCAAGCTTCCTTGATGGCTGGGAGACCCATTAGCAGACACACAGGAAGAAAAATCTTAAATGAGCTTGTGAAGTGGAATCCTGTGTTCAAGGCTGTCATAGTGTTCTCCTGCCTATGATTTCCTCAGCTCAGAAGGGCTAGTTGGCTCCTGTAAGCAGTAATACCAGGCTGTCCCTGTGGGGACACTGGGCTCCCATACTGGTCTTCTTCCTGCTACTGGCTGCTGAGGGTCTCACACCATCACAAGGAGGCAGTTCTTGGCTTTAGCAGCAAAGCCGTTATGGTTTCAGTGTGAGACCAAGGTGATCCAGAGGATGCTTTTACATTGTTTTGTTTCTGGCATTTCTTGGCTAATACAAAAGACCCAGAAAAAACAGCAGAAAATTTTGGGTCTTCTCTACCACTGCCGCTGTAAAGAAAATTTTGCCTCTCAGCTCCAGAGTAGCCATTCCTTGGGTTCAGAAGTTTGGTTGCAACATTCCTTACCAGATTTGGTCTCAGTTACAAGCCAGACTCTTGGCCATACTCAGGTCAAAGATCCCTGTCCTTCAAATGTTACTACAGAGCCTCAGTGGGACAGTGGTATGGGAAGAGACCATGAGCTGCACTGTCAGGGTACCATTTATTCAGCCAATGCACAGGGCTGGTTTCTACATCTCTTGGGATGGCACTTTAGCTGTGTTGAACTTATGGCCTTGGGGTATCACCAGCGACCCTGCTCAGACCCTTGCTGCTCCATGGGCACTCTTGCAATCTCTTGAGAACATGGCCTCAAAGGATAATTGGTGTAGTGGCACAGGTGAGGGCACAACAGACACTAAGAGTTTCTGCTCCATGTTACTGAAGCTGCCTATCTCGAGGTTTAACAGTTAGGCCTCCCCATTAGTGCTGCTGAGAGACGCTGAAGGGCCGATGCTGCCTTCAGGGTGCCGCGACATTCCTTGGAGAGCCGCCCTTAGAAGGACGCCTTGGGTCTCCAGGCGCACAGGCACTCCCTGTGATTGACCTCCGTTGTGATGGCTGCAAAGGCAACCTGGCTATGCAGCCCAGTGATTTCAGAGAGGAGACCCGTGGAAACAGCTCTCCTAGCAGCTCCTCCGGCGAGCTTCTTCCCCAAGCGGCGCAGGAACAGGCAGGAGACAGTGATCTTCCAGGTCTTTATTCTCCAGGAACCAACAACTGAAGGTACCGGGGTCCTCAAACACCCGGATTAAATACATAACTCAGGGAGCGGGGTTTGCAGCTTGAACCAATCAGGGGAAGGATTGAGAAAGTGACCAATGGGGTGAGGGATCCAAAATGGACCAATGGGAATAGGGCAAAATGGACCAATATGGAAAAACCAGGAAGTATAGTGGTAACTAATGGGGGTTAACTTCACAGTAAGTGTTTAAGCTCTGCTCTTCCTCCAGGGGAGAGATTCCTCACCTGTGGGGGCTTCAAGGTCTCCCACACATTAGTCACCCCTAAAATGGATTATGCAGGCAAAGCTGGGTTTTGCCAGGCACAAAAGGGAATCTGTTCTACTAATAACAAAAGGACATTTTCATAGTGACTTCATTTTGAGTGCGAGCTCAAACCTTGATCTGAGCAAACGCTCCCAAAACTCTGTGTGTTAGGTGTGTGCTGTGGAAAGCCTGACTCCTTGAGGAGTGTGGGAAAGCTAGTATTAAGTCTAGAAAGGCTGTTTCATGACTATCTTCACCTGTGTGTTCCTGTATAGGGCATCTGGCCTCTAAGCCCTTTCTGACCTGGGTGATGACTGGAAAGGAATTTTTTAGTCAGGAAGAATGGTATAAGCAACAGTCATCAAATACTAAGTATACTAATGAACACTTAAACCAATCACATGCATTTTGAGTGTTTTAAATTATTTATTATTTCATAATACTTGCCCAGTAACTCCCATGGATAATTCTTTGTCTTCTTGTGATTTACAAGCTGCTGCTAGTGATTCTTCAATGCTTAAAATCCAAGTTATGTTCATCATCATTTTGGGGGCTTTTTTGGAAGAGATCATGTTGTACAATATGCCTCTGCTTTGTGGTTGGACAATGCTATTTAAATTGATGGAGTCGGTTGTGTTTACCAGCTCAAGTATCAGAGTCCACAATGATTTCCTAATTTCCACAGAGAAACCGTTGGCATCACCAGAATTCCCTCCAAACAATTCAGTAGCATATCTGAAACAAACAAAGGAAAAAGGAACTCATTGAAATCTAGGGTGAATTATTAATCTTAATTTGAGATAATGTTTCTGGAAGGCTTTTGAGTTCAAGTCCTATGTTGTGCAGACCCATCATTGCCTACCAGGATGAGTGTTAGGATCCTTCTGACTTCTTTCTGCTAATTACTGTTTAATGAGGCAGTCCAGCATCTTCTCTAATTCATTTCCAGATGCTTTGTTTTAGTGTGTTCCACTTATTTAGATCCTACATTAGTCAGAAACACTACCTCATTACAGTACTAAAGCAATGGCCTGATTCACTGAGCAATAATTGGAAATTTTAACATACACAGGATCTTTACACAATAACCTATAAAGAACTAGTTGCAGTCCACAGCTGCTACCTCATGGATTGCCCTTGTAAAAATGGAAGGAGAAAACAGCAACGTCTCTGACATCTCGTTTTAGCTATGAAGAAACCAGGTAGTTTTTAAATAGCTTTTGAGAAGCTAATGAGAAGGTAACAAATATTTCAAAGACATTAAGAAGCTGTACAACAGGTTAGATTCACTTAACAGCCTCTTTAATATGGGCTTTCAAAAGATTTTTTTGTAACAAAATTGAAGAAATTAGAAAATTACCATCAGCATGATCTGGCTAAAGACTCCTGTTTTCTGCTCTTGTTTTCTTTTAATCAATTTTGGTTTGTGTTTCTTTGTCATTAAGACTCAGCTAATCTCCTGTATCTTGGAGCCATTATCTACTGACAGGGGGGAAAGAATAAAAAGCTCCCACTGTTTTGATGATAAGTTATCTTATGAAAGATCACACATTACTCCAGCTTTCTCTGTTCATCTTTCTCAGATGTTTTGAGCTTTGGTAAGGATTAAAAAGAAAAAAAAGACAAAGAAGGATGCATGCTTAAATTTAAAATTTTCTTTTGGGAAGGTATATAGGAAATAAAGAGGAAATAAAGCCTTATTCTCCTATCACTTACACTAATATGACCCCAAAAGAATTACACAGGGTTAAACAGAATAGCATCAACATAAAACTAGAATGAAGGAGAGAAAAATCATTCCCAAAATGTTTTAAAATACATGGGGGTTGCAGTCAAATGGATCAGGATTTTCACAGATTTTTTTAATATGACTTCTGCTCACCGTGCAACCTGAGCGCACAGAAACATTGAAATTGAAAGTTGGATCCAAGTTCTAGAGCTAAAACTTGTGAATGCAGCACAAGTACAGATGTGAGGTTGGCTGCTGGAGCACAGTTATATCATGGCTTTGGCCAAGTTTCAAAGTACAAACACATTATATTTTAAGGAGGTTGCAACAATAGAATACATCAACCTTTATGGTTTGGATTTATTTCTATTTAATATGTGGTTTTATCAGTAAACTCTCCAAAGCCTGTGTTGGTATTTCAAGTGGAGCACATCAGTATAGTCCTGCAGTAATTACTGGAAGTTCATCAGTTGACCCAGCCGCAAATACACAAATTGTAACTGTTTCCCAAACTGGGATTTTACTTAAGCAAATGGGTAACTTTGAAATAATTTATAAGGAAATAACTAGAAATATCAAAAAGCTGAGACTGGACAAATTTTTTAAATTATTTTCTTTACAGCTTTTGTGTCGTGGAAGTTCCTATCAAATTTGGCTGAAAATACATTTCAGGTGTATGTGATCATTCCTGTCTCTGCATGATCAAAACTTGAGTTGTAGCAGGGACCAAAAAGCAGTAAAAATCTTAATAAGGCTTCCACCAAGTCCAGAACTTTCTAACAGAAGATACATTAAATGTGTTGATAGCAGTCTCTCACTGCTTTCTTTCCTGCTAGGGAAAGAAAAGCTAGGATTTATAATACTTCTAAGGTAAGAGTGCTGGTGAATCAACAAGGTGAATTGTAAGTCAGTGTGCCTAGCTGTAGATAGGTATCTCTGAGGAAAAGTGAACCTTTGAGAGGTACTTACAGAAAAGTAGTTTGAATTGGTACACAAATCCTGGAACCCTCACAGAACTCCCTGTACAGATTGTCTGTTACCAAGAACTGTACAGGAAAGTTTTCTTGAACACAGTCTTCCTCTAGTGCTGCATAAAGAGTGATGCCTAATATCTTCCAGATTAAATAAAAGTTTGATGTCCAAATGTTAAATCCAAAAGCTTTGTGCAATGCAGTCTAAAGGAAGCTGGATCATCTTCTGAAGTGGCTAAAGGGATGAAGCCAAAGCTTCCACATCAAAGGCAGGCTTAAATTCTGTTACTTATCTAGGTGGAAGGATGACATCTTGTCCTATGAAGTCTTTTGTCCAGAGAATACATTCTCATACCCTCCTGCAAAGATCTGATTCTTATCCAGAGAAGCACCTATCCAGAGGAGCACATCCACTGCTGGAAGTCAGACAGCCACCAAGGAGTTCATAATAAAGTTGAGTTTTCTGCCTTGTGGTAAGAAAGGAACATATTGTTATCATTAGATTATTTTAAGGAATGTCTGACTCACTTTCATACTGGTGTTACTTGTATTTACAGATTCCTTTTCCTTACTGACCTTTGAATTTCAGAAAGCAACATGGAAAGTGAAATTACTCATTACAGAATAAATGTTTCAACTTAAACTTTTAAGCAAATTAAATCCAGAAAGCAAAAACTTGCAGTGAGGGTGATGATAGGACTGAAGGAGCCCTGAATAAATTTTCAAATTTGAATATCAAAACAGATACTCAGTAAGAATGACTATAACCCATAATTAAAACAACAAAAAACCTCAAGAAATAACTGATATTGCTGGAAAGCTTATATTTGGCTTGAGCTTTTTTGTTAGTATTAATATCTCTTGAGTTTTTTATTTATTATAAATTTATTAATTTCTGGACATGAATGGTAAGAACAGAGAAGAAAGAAGCATTACGTAAGTTACGCCACTAACCTTTGGCCACACAGAAGCTGCCAGTAACAGACAGTAATTCAGGAAAACACTTCTGGTTCCAAATCTCCTGGAAATCCAGATCACCAATTTCTCAGCAACAAGGAATATAAGCTGAACTTTGTGTTGTGAAAACAACTTCCTTCCCTGCTTTCATGAGACATGCAGTGTTAAGGTGGTATAGTGGGTCATTTTCTCATTACACATTGGAGAGCATCCTTTTCCCCAGCAGATGTGGGGATTCCAACCTTTCCTCGTGCACTGAAAAGAGTGTCTACATAAGGATTGCTGTCATATGACAAACGAGTTGCCACATGACTTACTGCAACACTGTATAGAGAAAGGATTTATCAAATGGCACCATAGCAATCCATTTTGCAGCAAGTATCATTAAAAAACAGAAAACCTCTTTTATGATGATTGGAAAATCATCCCTGCCTGGTATACAGGGAAAGAAATAATATGACTGGTCCTCGCCTACCCAAATCTGCCTTCTCTGACTGGCCCCAGTGGTGAAATGCATATTCATCACTCTGTTCAAGCTCTCAGATATCTCTAGTGGAGCTTTACAATGCTTGGATTTTATCCTACTATATCTTTCACTCCATTTTCTCTTAAAAAGCAACACAAACCGAACTCATGCCAGTCCTTGAATTTCTTGATACTTTACTCCATACATCTGATGATCATGGTGATTATGCCCATCTTCTCCCTGTGACTTGATGAGTAAGTAATAAGATAGAATCACCTGTATCACCAAATTTACTGTTATCACCATTATCAGTCACCTCAGCCAGCTGATTGCTCTAGATCAGATAACTCTGTTCAATAAAGAGACTATGCCACTGATAGATGTCATTATGTGTACAAAATAGCTATTAAGTTTCCAGGTGTTTCTATTTTTTTGCTGTAAAACCAAACCAACCAACCAACCAACCAACCATCCAACCAAAAAACCTGAAAAACCCTCCAACCCAACCTCAAACCAAACCAAATACCCTGATGCCTTTTAATATTGAACAGACATAATTTTTTAAGGTTTTTATCAAGCATGACATTTACTGGGAATAGTTTGTGATTGTATTTTAGTAGCATTTTAGCAGCATTTTAGCAGCAATGAATAACCTGGACCTAAATAGTTACTTGAGAAATGCTCCCAGCTGTACCATTCTTCTTCCCAGAAATAACAGCATGGGATATCAATTCAGTGTCGATTGAGAGGGATGAGTGTTGAATCATGTTCTCAAAGCACATTCTATTTCTGATCCATATGGTAACATAGTACAGTCTTATAAAAAATATTTCACATGCTTACATAGTGAATTTCGCATTCAATTCCCCAGCCCCAGGTGACAGAAGAAAGGAAGGACCCAGCATCAATCCTTTTTTGCTGAAAGGCTAACCCACCCTTTAATTAAAACCAAATATATCAGCAAAGGTGTATACTATCTTCTTTCTCTTCACAAGGGATTTGACTGTTTCTCAGTGAAACCTCTATCAGAGTTACACATCTACTTCCTGTGCCAAGCTGCTTATGTACCTTTAACACTTGGAAGACTAAAGAAGGAAAAGATTTTGGGAGGTTCATGTTTTCTTCATGCCTGGCTCCTGACAACATAACAGAATGATTTTACTGAAGCCAGAGAGCATAGGTGAAATCAAACTACATTTGGAATCTACTAATCAAGGAATGCATCAGAAAAGCAATGCAACAAGAATAATCTTATACAGTGACAAAAGCATATAAAGCTCCAATATGCAAAGTCTGAGTGAAACCTGAGATTCTCCAGGATTCAAAAGGCCCTAGGTTTTCTCTGATGGAACCACTGTAATCTGATTACATTGAGATTGATATTTGGGATTAATGAGGGGCCTGCCTTCTCTGAAGGTACCATTTCGGCTGCTGGTCTGAAAGCTGTCAGCATGTTGCCTTCACAATTCTGTAATCTAATTTATGCTAACATTTCTTATGGATGTAAGATATATCTCTGCTTTTTTCAGCCATACAAGTACTTCAATTTTTACTGTGTGTGGAGAAAAAAAGGAGAGAAGAGAGCTCC
>WEIU01012445.1:24518-35699 GCA_013389925.1 Aegithalos caudatus | reverse complement strand
TTCAAAACCTATGAGGAAGATCTAATTTTCAAAAAAATTCAAGTTTCCATATAGGTACTAAAGAGAATGTTCTTTCACTTTATTATTTTATTTTTAAAATAATCTAGTTGTGTGCTTGCATTTACTGTATTGCTTTGGAATGGCTTGAATAGACAATGTGTAATTTGTAATTTTGCTTGCCTTCACAGCTCATGTCAAAATTCTTTATTCTGAAGTTCTTTTTTTGAAAGTATAGGCTTTTTGTGAATACAATTTAATTATCTTCTAAAAAGTTGCTGTTTTCATCCTTTTGCTTTTATTATTTATTTGTAAGTGCTTCCCTTTGAAAGCATCAGTCTCATCATAGTGAGACTATATTCTTGTTAGCAAAGACTGCTGGATGTCCATGACTGATGCACAGAGCACAGATTGCATATTTACAGAGGTGTTAAAGCTGAGCAGCCTGTACTACATTTAATATTGTTCCTTACCAGTGAGTTAATAATATCTGTTATGAAACACAAGGCAATGCTTTGTTCAGCACTGACACTGATAAATGTGGCTTTCAGTGGTTTTGGTCATTTCCTCATTTGGTCTCTAGTCCTTAGAGAAAAGAACAGTTAAAATTATTGCCAGCCTTTCCTTCTGATGATATTGGCTCATTGTTTGTTTGCCACCACCATTTGGTACGGATGGAACTACTGGGAAAAATAACCTCCCTGAAAATGCAAAGCGCTGCCAGCTTTGAAGAGAAATGACACACAGTTGATATTTGCTGTTCAGTGTTTGCATTTCCAGGGTCTTTTAGAAAGGACAATTTTTTCAGCTACTGTTCATATAGCTGGCATATTTGCTGGATGCGAATGGCAGTGTTATCAAACATGTTTAATGCAGCCACTGACATTCAAAAATCTGATGAATCCATGACCTGATTCTGCAAGGTGTCTACATGAAATGATTTCAAAGTCCACTGATATTAAAAAGGGGTAAAGCTGACTGTGTATCTGCTAGGGTCATTCAGTATTGGAGGTTTCTCTAGCTTTGTTGTTTTAACATGGCCACAGGACTTTCTATATCCATCCAGCGTGTTTCAAACTTTCTTTGTTGTTTTCCAATGATTACCTACTTAATACACAAAATAGCTAGAGATATCTCCCAACAGGTAATTTTCAATAAGTCCTGTTTTGGGGTTCAAATATAATATACCTGCTGGCAAGATTTGTAGATAGGAGCTATTGAATCAAAATTGCAAATTGTTCTGTTTGGCTTTTATTCATTGCTAAGCTAAAAGTAGAAATTGACACCTACTGACTACTAATAAATATTTAAAAATTTCAAGACAGAACAGCTTTTTTCACTTTTGTAAATAAATTCTTTTTAGATTATAATCTTGGATTATATCCTTATGTTTTCTCCTCTACTAGGGTATCCTACCTACTTTTGCTGTGAGTTGCCAATAAGTGTTTCAACACAGCAAAACAGGAATTAATCAACACACAGTGTTGCCTGAATATTATGAGTCTTAGGTCACTTGGTAGTCCTAAGTACCAGCCCGTGGAGTTCCTCCCTAAAAGAAGACTTGTTTGACTAATAAAAATAAAAATAAAAAAAAAGTAATAATAAAAATTAAGAAACCTGCATTACGTTTGGTGGGCAAAAACTGGAAAATGTGCAACTACAGGCTCAATGAACAGATGGCAAATTAAAAACATACGGGGATATATAAATAAATAAATAAATCAATCTCTCTACGAAATATTAATTGTACTTAGCACACAATCTGCAGCCTTTAGCAACTGTCCAAGTGCTTGNACTTCAGGGGTGTGATTTTTAGTGTTATGAACTGAAAATTCATGGCAAATATAACAGAAATTACATGTGATAATCTTATAATTTGTTTTTTTTTCATTTTGACCATAACTTTTATGTCATTTTTTAGCAAATAATTTGACCTTTAAGAAACCAGCATTATGAAGTATGATCTTACTGATGAGCTTGAGGGGCTAAATGAAGTACCTTTAAAATAAAAGTAACCAACTTTCACGTAGCTGACAGAATTGTTGTTGAACAAACATATTCCATGAACAGGTCAAGACACTTTTCCATTTTGCTGTCATGTTTGCCCTGGGATATCACAGGCTCCCTTCTGTACTGTGAACATTGTCTGTACTACCTGGCATTTCCTCTGCTCTATGGCTGTTCATTTCTTTAAAAAGGAATGGACACTTCTCAGCCACTAATGCTTTTCATGCTGGCTGTCTTTCAAGGTCCAAAAAGTAACCAAACATCTTTACAGTTCTGAGCCATGATAGATGTCCCACCAGCACTGAAATATGACTTGTAGACTTCTGGATACCCAAAACACCTTGGTAGATGGTCAGCAGGGTTTTCAGTAAGATTTTCAGAAAAAAACTTGCTATTAAAAATTCATACGTACTATGAAGGCCTGTTTTTCCAAACCATTTAGAATTTTAATGAATTTAAACTGCATTTCCTTCGGGATCTCCATGCTAAATGATACCATTTGGGGGAGCTGTTTCACTGTAACTCTGCAAAGCTTGCAGCTTGTCTTAGTCCCATCATGAGCACAGCAACACCAGGGAAGGGAAGGACAGGAGACAGTCTGTGACAAAAAGCAGAGTTAACCATGACAAACTAGTAGAAAAGAACATATTATCTTTAGAAAATAGTAAATAGGAAGAAATAAAAACAACCAAAAGATCTGCACAATCGAAAAAATCTGAAAATTTGCTGGGCATTTCAAAATTCCTCTGAGAACTTGTATTTGTTCTGGAGCTAACCAAGTAGGAAAGATGCCACTACCAAAGTCCTAGCTGCTCTAGAGAGCAAAGGTAAAAGGAAAAGTTGAACAGTAATCTAGGTAAATGGATTCAGAATTTAAATATACTTTTCCATCTCTTCATTTTTTCCAGCCTTATGTGCTTGGATTAATAAGCAAAACTAATTTTAGATTCAAGGCTACTGCCTTTTAGTGCATGTTAACAGAAACCTCTTGCACAATGGGATGTGGGAAGCTCAGTTTCAGAGTAGTTGGGTGTTTTGCTCTCACTTCTCCATCTGAAATTTCAGTCAGAAAACAATCTTTCTTGATCATGTTTGTAAATTTCTGCTCACTCCAACACTGAAGTTTTTATAACAAAACTTGACAGGTTAGTGTAATACCTTGCACATTGTTGAGTTTATATCAACAGTTCTGATGTTTGAATCAAGTAGCTCTCTTCTGAATTATGGTGGGTTTGTTTTTTTCTGGGTGGGGGAGGGTTTTTGTTTGTTTGTTTGTTTGTTTTAATTTTTAACTCTTTTATTATGTGCTATAGCTACTATTCACTAGATATTAAAACAAACCCCAAATTTTTGTATAACTGCTTGGTGTGTTATGTTTGTGGTTGGACTCGATAATCTTAAGGGTCTTTTCCAACCAAAATGACTCTATGATTCTATACTGATTTCCTGTGTCAGATATGGAACAACTTGTGGGACGAGATCCTTGTTTCCAGCCAATTTGGGGTCATTAACTCTTAGTTTCCTTTCCAGTTTTCTTTTGGTGGATTCTGTTTTCTTATTATCTTCTGCTTCCTTCATCTTCTCTTTGTCCCCCAAAAAAGAACTGTGTCATCTTGAAAAATTATATTTCAATTTTATTTTCAGGGCCACATCAAGTTTATCTTTGATCTTTTTTTCAGAACCTTCTTCATAGTAATTTTGCTTTTAAATTTTTTCTGTATACTGAAGAATCTTCCTTTCCCAGGTCTGACTCATCTGCCTCTTACCTTTCTGTGCCCTGATTCCTAAAGCATAGTTTTCCTGGCTAACCATGTTGTTGGGTTTTCTCTGTCTACATATAAGTCCTTCTGAAGGATCTATTGATTCAGTTAGGACCTTATTTTCCAGATGGCTTTTTAAACTCTTTTTTCTATCATTTACCCTGCATAGATTGCTACCAATTTTAGTATCTTGTACTTCAGGGAGTACAAGGCCTCTATGATATCTGGGGTCCTCAGATGTACTTCTTTCCCTACCTTTTTGATATTCAGCCTTTTGATACAGGGAAATTAGGATTCAGAATATAGCTGAGACTTCTAAGTATAACATAATGAATAATAAGTGGTGACAGACAAAATAAAAGCTAATTGACTTTATACTTGAGATGTTCTTTCCTGTAATAACTATGGGCAAAAGTTTGAAATTGCATTTAATATGAAAAGCAGAGTAATTTCTTCTACAGAGTATTATTTTTATATTTTTGACTTTCAAAGTTATAAGCAGATAATGTTCACATTGTTCATGTTTGTATGAGAAAAAAAGCCCTTGGTTTTCTATTACTGTCTTTGTGGTATGTCTGTGTGTACTTCTGAATAATTGAATATTTCATTACAAATTGGATAGTTTTCACTGCAGTTAAGTACCCTGAAATGTTATATGTCTCTACTGACGCAGTGGTCAGCAAGAGATAATTCTCAAGTAGTGGCAGAGAGGAATCATAAAGCTAAACAGTACATATTCTCAATGATTAAAAAGAGAACCCAAGTAGGTCTGAACAGAGACCTGGCATATTTCTTTGGTCACATGGTTGGTTAAAGGTGAGATAAACTCCTTTCTTCTTGATGAGGAATTAAATAGACAAAGGAAAAAGACACTTCAGCTGTTCTATGGAGACATGCATAAATTCTCTTTGAGGATTATCTTGCTGGAAGGATAAAGAAATTTGGGCATATTCTCACTGCTTCTCATTCTTCTGTGTCAGTCTGAACAGGCAATCTGTTGCCCTGTTTTACAGGGTCTACTCACCCTTTTATTTTTCTGGACATTGAAAGAATAATGGTCTTTTTGAAAATATGTAGCAGTTAAACCTGTCATAGAACAAGCATGTTTCTATTTAATAGTGAAATCAATGTTCACAGTCATGTGTTGGCAGAAACACCAGTAGAAGTTACTCATTGGCCCTCTGGACATATTTGTCCTTTCTCATTTATGATTTCATTTAGAAGGTTTGCAAAGCAACTTTTTTGTTTTATTATTAAACATTTTCTTTATGATTTCGGGCAAAAGATTTGCTAGGGAGCAAAATTTCAATTTGCAAAAAAGCTGATGGTCAAATCTCAAATGCATTCTGATCTGTTTTCCTGTCTAAATCTTCAAAGCAGCTGTAGAAGTAACTTGGCTTTGGTAAAGCCTGCAAAGTATTTACATGATTACGTAAAGCACTTTAAATCAAAATTTACAAGCAATCAGAAGACTTAAAAAAAATGCAGTTAAGAAGTACAGCATAACATCCTTCTCCAATTTCCCCTCATTAACTACTTCATTTTTATGCATTCTGAACAGTTCCTGATCTTAAGTCAAAATGTGTCCATGATCACATCCAAAGTGAACTCTCTCACTGTCTACATAATACTTTGCTAGATTAATTGCTCCGTTTGTATGAGTCGGGAACATTTTCTAATCAAAGCAATTTTAGAAATAAGATTATTTTGTTTTTACCATGATTAATTCAAATAAGTTTAAGTGAAATTAGTATCTTTGCTTTTCACAGTACATGTTGAAGGGTATTGGATCCATAGTCTTACTTCAGTCTTGAAGTCAAACAATTTGCATAAACATTAATAAATTTGCATAACTCATTTTCCCATGACAATCTGTCAAGTAATTTGAAAAGAGTCGTAAATGATGACAATCAGTTTCATAATTGTAATTTATGTTAATAACCACTCTATGCCTCTAACTCTTCTCTGCATTATGGGGATATTCAAATGTTGTACTCACAAAATAGTAATGTTCTTATTGTCTTAGTTTAATCAAAAGTATACACTTTAACAGAATAAAATTGATTAAAAATATTATTTTGAAAACTAAAATTTCATTATTTCCAACCTTAAAACATGGCAAATGCCTGCAAATAACTTGAACTAACCTGATCGATTCATGCTAAACTTATATTAGACTAACCATGTAATATTTTTTCTTCATAATTTCCTCTTTTTAGATTTGTGGATAATTTTGTAGATAATTTTGTATGTGTCATTTGTATAGATTTGTTTACGCTTCTAAACTTTATTTTGTACATTTTGAAGTTTTGAGCATAAATCTATTTTAATAGGCAAATGTTGAATAATAAAGATATCCTTGAATCATACTTTTAAGGCAGATTTTTTTCCCTTTGCATACATCATGAACATCATGAAAAATGAATCTGATGTCACTATGTTATCCCAGATATTAAGGGCTCTAATGTGTCAGGACAGAACACATTTCCATTTGGCTTCATAGAAATCAAAGTGGAGTTCATGAGGCTGCAATGAAAAGGATTATTTAAGGTTAATGTTTTAAAAAAGGAAATTACTCAGAAATAAGAGTATGTGGTGTCAGATGATGATGATTTGGAATCTAGAATTTGCTGTATGAAACATCATTAAATTCATAGTTGAGCCTGATGAAAAGATTTGAGGTTTCTACTCCTACTGAAATCACTAAGATTCGTGTTTTATTTGACAGCAGAAAAAATGAATTAAGTTCTTGATGCTTAATTACATTTACATTTCTTACAAAAAATTCTTTGATCTATACCATATCATAATTATAAGATACTGCAAGGAAAACAGGTAATTCGTCAGAACAAAAATTCAGTTTTGTCAAACCTCCCTCTTCCTATATGATGTCTATGTGTACCTTACATACTTTTTAAACAAACTTGGGAATCATGAAACTAAGCTGGTAGCAAAACTATGAAGAAGTACATCAGAAATTGCCTGTAGTTCAATTCTTTATTTTAATTAGTGTCACCTGGTTACAGTGAGATTGGATAGTAACCAGACCAAACAGTTGCCCTTGGAGAAGAGAAGAATCATTGTTACAGATTCCTTCTTTTTTCTGAGGAAAAGAAATTTTAGTGGTATAGTATATAAGTATGAATGTTTTTGATTAATTTAAATTTTCTGAATAATTTGAAAATAACTATATAAACATGTTCTGAACAACCTGAACAACTCATCTTCTCTTTTCCAAATAGACATTCTCTTCCATTGAAAACTGAGAAAACTCAGCAAAAGGGGTTTGGGTATTTGTCACTCTTCTTTTGACACTGATGTAATAATTGCCAAAATTAAACTTAAGCTCACTATATATGTTAGATTTTTACCAAGTCTGCACATTAGTAAAAATAGGAGAAACTCAAAGTCCATATATAATTTGCATGTGTTATTATTTAATTTTGGACTTTTAACGAATTTATTCATGTAGTCTTATGCAAATGTATATCAGCAATTTGTGTTCCTGTGGGATAAAACCTACAAATTCCAAGATTTAAAAAGAGCTGGAATAAGAACTCTGCTTAAAATATTTTAGAGTCTTTTACCAAGTATGTTGGTGTGGATTACAAGGTTTGGCAGCAGGGGGCCTGCGGGGCTGACCTCTGTAGGAAGATGGCCAGAGCTGCTTCATGCTGGAGACTGTCAGTGCCAGCAATCCCTGCAACAGATCCACCACAGGGGGCAGCTGAGTTCATCAGCCACATTTGGGGCATCTCTTGGATAGTGCATGTAAGAAAGGGCAGGAAATACCACACAGAAAGAGGAGAAGGAAATAAAATAAGTGAAACAACAGAGGGTATATCAAAGGCAAAGGAGAAGTTTCTCCATGACAGAGAAAATATTCCTCTGCAGCCTTTAGAAGAGGACATATTGGAGGAGGCAGTTCTCTGCAGTCTGTGGAGACGAAAACTTTTTACCTACTACACTAGGGAGGGGAGTGAGCATGCAGCTGGGTGGGAGAGTGGCTGCTTTTCAAGCTAAAACACCAGGATTTAT
Source organism: Aegithalos caudatus (assembly GCA_013389925.1). Classification (NCBI taxonomy): domain Eukaryota; kingdom Metazoa; phylum Chordata; class Aves; order Passeriformes; family Aegithalidae; genus Aegithalos; species Aegithalos caudatus. The sequence goes on along the minus strand of WEIU01012445.1, from coordinate 27,897 downwards.
CATTGCTGTTTTCTACCAGCACTATATCAAGAGATCTCACTAATTATAGCATCAGTAAGTTTCTTATTCTGGAGTTGTACACACCCATTTATAGTTAATATTGAATATTTAATTTGTAGAATAACAACCCCTAGACATAAAGGATAAAGTGATGCAACTGTTGCCCTTCTTTCTTGGTCTAGAGGCATCTGTGTTTGCTTTCGTTCAGTCAGTAGCAATGTTCTTTGAACACAAATGTCACAGTAGATTTTCCATAACTTATCAGAAGAACACATGGTACTATGAAGATTTTTGGTAAATATAATGGAAAGATTACGTAATGTCCTGCTTGAAACCAATAGCCTTTGTGTCAGTTTAAGGCAATTCTCTAAGTTTCAGTAAGAATTTTTTCCTTATACTGGCTATTGGCTTGTATTTTTGGGCTTCTGGAAAATAAAAAAGGCTTTGTGTCAGGGTATATAATGCCAGTTACAAGTTTCTAAAAAACTTTATCGCCTTTGAAATCCTTTCTACCTCCAGCTTCCTCCCAGTCTCATTTGTTTTTCAAAACTGCTGAAATTCACTTATTATTCATTTGATAGTCTTATATAAGAATAAAATGGTGAATTTTCAAGCATTACATTTAAGGAAATGTTACTTTGTACTTTTCTGTTCTTCTGCTATACTTTTTTGCTATAAAATACTCGTCTTCCTTCCATAGAACATTTTCCTATATCCTTTTTGAGTAATATTTGTATGCTTCACTGCTCTTCCTTACATTCTTTCTTTTCCATTCTACCTCATGTAAATGAATTAGAGGATTTTGGGATACTTGGAGAACAGAACTTTGTCAAAAATAATTCCTTCTTCATTAAGATAAAGCTGGAAGTCTTCCACAGAACTGCCAGAGATAGAGATTTCAATTTTCTTGTAGGCTGAAGCGTAAAAGTGAGGAAAATAAAATGCATTCTAAAATGTTCCTTTTCTTTTCAACTGAATTAATTATGATTTAAAGCATCTGTTGTCCTGTGAATACTGCACTACAGAAGTCACAGTGGGATTGCTAAACCTTGTCTAACTTGCTGATTTCTGGTGTTTTCTTATTAATCAAATTGATTTCATTCTTTAAGACTGAAAAAATGCTGAATGTTGCCTTCTTATTTACTTATTTGGTGCTAAAGATGTGTGATGCATTCATGTTAGTAACCATTTCATATAGTAAAATTAATGTGCTGCCAGAAAATTAAAGAATTGCTTCTCTGTTGCTTCCACTGGTTCCCCAACTTCCATATAGAATTATAGGGAAAGTGTCTGCATTATTAGTCAATCCAAACTGCAATAGTTCATGCAGGTGCATTTGAAGTTTGTAAACTGAAGCTAAATAGACATTCTAGACCATACCTGATGTGTTTCCAAAAGTGCATTCATTTGATGAGAGCACTAATGTTCAAAATTAAAATGACCTGATTAAATTTTAACAGTACTCAGGTAAGGGTTTACATTATGAATTTACTTCAGGGAGTGACTGACTCTCAGAGCAGACCAATGTGTAGCAGAATTTGACTGGTTAAGCCTCAGTTATGCTTTTCCCCCATGCACATGTCCAACAGGTGTGGATTTACAAGGAGATTGGCAAGAAATTAATTTGAAGTCATGCATCATTTTCTCACTAGTTTTCCTGAATCTTTATAAGACCAAATATTACTAACTTTACATATATAGAAGACCACACTCAATAATGAAAATATCTGAAATTCATAAAGCTAAGCTGTTACATTCTCCCAGTATGCAATATTTTCTAACATAGAAGCAGAATATTCAATGGAACACAAAACTGAAAAAATAAATGTTGTTATATATGTGTTTTAATTATTATCTGAAACTTTGTTTCAGTAACACTGTTTTGCATTTTTTATTGTTGCAACTGAAAAATATTTATGAGGAATAAATATCTTGTATGAAAGCTAGTGTGGGTTATACAAAGCCACTTCAAGCTAAATTAAAGAGAAAATAATTTCTGAGGCTAGATTATTTATACAGAAATATTCTCTTAATATTCTCTTACTGAACCTTCTTGTGCTTTTAGGAAGTTGGAGACTGTATCTACTGGAATAATACTTTCAGAAATTAGTGTATTTTCTTGTTCTTTGTCAAATTTATTTAACGGATTTTGCATCATAAGATTTACTAATGTTTCTTTTATGTGGATGTGCAAGTTGTATAACTGCAAACATCAAACAAGATATGCAAAGCATATAGTGCTGTCTTTAGATAGTTTGTTTTCAATGTACATAATATTTGTGTCCTAATTTCTCTGAAAACAGGCGAAGCTTCCTATATTTTGTCTTTAGCTACTTTTAATTACATGACTTGAATAAATTCTATTTTGTCAGTGGATTAAAGATGTTTTATCTCATATTTAGGGATTCACTCTTCTAGGTGTGCAGAGAGGAAGGCATACACACATATGTAGGATATGGATATTTCCTGACTAATTCTGAAATCAAAGTTTTGATCATATGGAGTGAAGAATATCTTTTGATTAAGTTAAATATATACTGTATAAGGCTCCCTGATTTTTAGGTATCTGCATGCATTTGTAGGGTAAAAGGATGGAAGGACTAATTGTGAAACCATTGAACCTTCAGACCAAGGGAACAATTATATTATTCCAGACAGGGAATTTACTTGGTTTCCCTATTCCAATAAATCACCACTCTATACTGCTTAGTGCTATGGATGAGATCACACAGGCAATACTGCATGCAAAGCCATGCATTTGCCCAACACAAATTTATAGATTAAAGAGTTTGATTTATGACAGTCTATTAAGAGCAAGAAAAACTGGAGCACTATCTGCAATTATCAAAAGAGAATCTTCATTTTGTACTGAGAAGAACTATTCAAGGTGCAAAAAGCATACAAAAGGCACAAAATAAACTTGAGAAAAACAGAAAGCATAGAAGGGGAAAAAAAATTAACTCCTACTACAGAAAACAGTGGAAGAATCATAGAATCAGAAAATATCCTGACTTGGAAGGCAATTATGGGTATTACTGGAGACCAACTCCTGGTCCTGCACGACACAGTCACAAGAGTGCCTGAGAGTAGAAAGTTCTAGAAAAGGTCAGATCAAAAATGCAAAGAAAATGGACCCCCTTGATAAGGATTTAAATTAGAAAGTTAAGAGTTATTTTTCTATCACTCATTCAACCTGATATAGATTATAGATTGTGATCTATGATTCTGAGTCTGGAATTTGAGGGATACCACCGGACAACAAAGATTTTATTTTTACAAAACTTATAGAAGCTACTTGTTAAAATATTGACAGTGTATCATTGCTCAAAGGAAGATTACATGGCAGAGAAGGGTATCTAGGTTCATGTATAGATGCATT